>APFE031590855.1:47774-74988 GCA_000404065.3 Pinus taeda | reverse complement strand
TTTTTGTTTTATTTTATTTTTTCTGCCGGAATCGATTCTCGAATAGAATAAACACTTTTCATTTTCAAGATGTTTTTTGCATCAAAGAAATTGGTTTTTACTATCATTTTTAAAAAATGTTGAAAATTTACCTTAAAACAAATGGGGATACAACATCAATACTTTTCATTTTTGGGTTGTTTTTTCATGCTTTTTGGGGTTTTTTGGATAGAGTTCCCGTTTTTAGGTAATAGTTTTCATTTGATTGGTAACTTTGTTGATTTCAATCATGTTGAATCTTGGACAAAAGATGATAGTTATAAGTTTAGTCTTTTGAAACTAGTAGATGGAAAGAGTCATCGTCAAGCACTGGTTCATGAGGTTATTGTAAGAAAACTAACATGAGGATAAAGATGCAAAAGGAAAGATAGTTAACATTTATAAAAAACCACAGAAATTGATTTGCTATCTTATAGATTTATGTTCAACTGAAAGAGATTGGGTTTTGGATTTGTTCTCAGGTTGATGTAAGTTTTATTATCTAAAATTGAATATATATATATAATATATATTATATATATATATTATATATAATATATATATATATATATATATATATATATATATATATTTACTTAATTATTTCTTTTGTACTTGATGGTTAAGTACAACACTAACATGTTGCCTACAAAAAGGAAGAAATTGCAGAGCCATTGAAAAATACTAATTGCAATGTAGTTTTATTCAGAAAAGAACTAATGTTATTCAATTTCTTCTGTATGCAACGCAAGAACTTGGTTTGAGAAAACGGGATTTTAATGAATCACATGTGGCAAAAAAGGAAAAAAAACTCAACCACCGTTAGACAAAAGGATTGGAAAAGGATATTTCATGAGATTTGTAGACATCAAGGATTCATCAAAAGAGGAAAATGACCAAATCAAGTTCAATTTTGAGAACTATTCATTAGGTATAATTGTAATGTTTTGACTTTGAGATTTTATGATAAGAATAAGTATTCAATTATTGTTGTTATATGTTTAGTATTTTTATTATTTGATTTTTACTTTTATTTTTATGTGAATCGTTATTTTTGGAAAAAACACTTGTGAATATTATTATTATTTTACATAAAATTCATATAAAAAATGTTATTTTAAATCATTTTTGTTTAAAATTTTCCCATAAAAATCATTTATTTGACATGTCATTTTTAGCAAAAAAAAAGTCTCAAAATGTGTATTTTTATTATTATATCTAATTCAAGATGTTTGTTTTTTTATCGAACGTTTAAAATTATTGCTTTTTTAGTGACAATTATTTGACTTACATTGAAATATTAATTAAAAAATACAAAAATATATAGAAAATCCTCACTTTAAAATATTGACATTTTTTCTTAACTATGAAAAACAAAGATTTCATATTAAAAAAAAAAAAAATAAAAATGAAAAGAAAAACAAAAAACATAAACTTGAAAAACACTTTAAAAACGAACATTTAAGGGAAGAAGAAGAAGAAGATTAATTCAAAAATTGTTACATAACCAACATTTAAAAAATAATAATCCATACTTTATATATTAAAATATTTAAAGTGTCAAAAATAAACCCCAAAAAGAAAAGGGTTGATGTTGCATCAACATTTTTCAAAATTAGCATGAAAATCGCTAATATTTTTAGAAAGATGTTCATATTTGATACATAGGAAAATTTAAAGTCTCAAAAATATGCTCCAAAAAAAGGTGTATTATGAATCAACATCTTCAAAATTGGATGATTTTTGTGTACCCATTGAAAAAGTGAGAACTTGGTATAATTCTTGTTAAGTTGGTAAATTTGTTACATTTGAGACAATAGGATCATAAAAACACAACCACACAAAGAACACGAGGATTTACATAGGGAAAACCCAACAACCATTTTCAATAGAGAAATTATTTAATTCAACAGAGATACATCCTACTCAATAACTAGATCAAACCTAGTCCATGGTCCCTCCTCCTAGTCAAATCATTCTGGCCCAAAAAACATGCTTTGTTCTTTCCTTAGAAATGATAGCCTTAATAGGTCAAACTTTACTGGCTTAGAATAGACTTTTTTTCTAGCCATAGAGATGACCTTCTCAACTGCCTCAAAGTAGGCCCTTTGTTGGCCTTAGAACTTCCTATGCTTGCCTCAGATCATCAAAATAACCATGAACATAATATATCTGAAATAACTCATATTAGACTCATCTTGCCTTAGATGTGAGCTTCTTTCATGTGTCAAATTCATTGCTTGCCTTAGATGTGAGCTTCTTTCATGCATCAAATTCATTACTTGCCTTAGATGTGAACTTCTTTCATGCGTTAAATTCATTGCTTGCCTTAGATTAGGTTACCTTAGAAAGGTCCAAACTTGTCATCCTTAAATTATATGAATTGTTGCTTGAATGGTAGGAATGAGAGGACTTTATATATATTTATTCCTTTCCAATAAGGTGTCTTTATAAGTTGGGCTAACTCAAACAATTTAGGAGGGCAACATGACTAGGAGGATGCTAACATGACATATTTTTGGAGCCAAAAATTATTTTTCCAAAATTCAAATTTTCTTTTTCACAACCGACATGAAGAAAATATCTAATCTAAATTTCTTTTTTATTTCTTTCAACTCAAGTATGAAGAACGTGCTTACAATAGATCAAAGACCCAAAAATATACATTATGAAGGCCAACCATATTTACAAAATTCAACACTCCCTATTAACTAGGGAGGTATTCATAATGATTATCCAAATGTTCTCATGTCGAAAAATTTCCCTAAGAAAAGGGTACAACTCGTCGATAACTTCATCATATAGGTCAACACTCTCGACTTACATCAACATCATCATTATCTAGTAGGTGCCACAACCGAGGTTAGCACTCTCTAATCAATGGTACTCACTCAACTAGTCACCATGAATCGGTCAGTGCCTCACCTCATGGTACTCCGACTAGTCTAGGGTTTCCATCACCCATGGTCAAAACATAGGGACACACATTTCCCAACTCCAAAGGCCTCACTATAAGCCATGATGCTAAAAAGGAACCCACTCCATTGAGTGTCTAGTCCTCAGAGCCCATTCCTTTCAAGAATGTATATCCCTCATGCTATCTCATCAAAATTCTGGGCATTGCCCCTATTTTCCATAGTCTGGGATATGCTCCTATTTTCACTAACATTTTGAGCCATGCCCCTATTGATGTCACATCAAAGCTCGCTCTCACTAATATATGGGTTCTCCACAAGTCCAATATTGTCCCTAAAAGTATACAAACTTCGCCCGAGATATAAGCTTTGTTAGCAGATCATATGTATGTTCATCGGTGGAGATATACTCGAGCTTTGCTACTCTCTTCTTATACCATGTATTAGTACTCAATCTCAAGGTGCCTTGACCTATCATCAAGCTACCATCTGTACCTAATTAAACAATCCTGCAAACATGAGCTACACTTCTTGTTAACTTGCTAATAAATTTGAAATATACTCAACCATTGAGTGCAATAGATGTCTACTTCATGTTCATCCAAATGATCACAATGGAGGCTAAGCTGAAGAAATATACAAAACTCTCTATCTTCAACATGCCTTGTCTAATGTGAATTCATGTAGCTTTACTTCCTTGTTTGAGACAAATTTTTTACTATGTCATGATCAACTGTACCATGTTGGTACTTCACTACATTAATTGGCTCAACCATAAACTAATCTACTTCCTCCACTTAATCCATCATCTTGGTTACATTAGTTACCATAACTAGGTATTATTTCTTAAATAGATATTTTCATGGAAATCCTGATTTGTCTCTCTCTACCATTGATGTTATCAGTTATCTAGATAATATCTTTCATCTTGAATTTTATGGCCAAACCCCTCTAAAGCTAAGACAAGGTTTGGAGAATCCTTGAATTCTCCCTCTAGAGAAAATATTTCGTTCAATGCAAATACCTGTAACACATGAGCTCTTCTTCTTTCATCAGAAAATAGATTATATATGATCAACCTTGATACATCAATCCAAGAGGAGTTTGTACAAATCTTTCCTTATACTTATAAGCACAATATTTCTTCATATTCCTCATAAGGTTGAGGTAGCTCTTACTTACACTTCTTCTTTCATCAAATAAGACAATATCTATATCCATCTGATGTAGTAACATAAATCATAAAGATAATAAACATTTTTTTTTATAAGCTTGGTAAGTCCTTTCCATTAATTTTCTATCAAAAAAGAAGGTTGCATCCACATGTCATATGGTTAGGCAGCCTGAACCTCTCCAGTAGGAAACCAAGTCTGTTGGCCACCTAACAACACGATAAGCCATCCAAAAACAAAAAATAATAAGTCTTACCAGCCACGCTATATATGTCTAACTATCTTTGTTGTTCCTACTATCTAGATAACTATAAACATAATTGAAACATTCCTAAAAATTTTAAATTTATTCATACAAAAACTACAAAACAGGGATGCACTATCACTCTACTCATCATTGGTTAAATCAACATGAGAAAAGCCCTTCATAGTAGAGCCTGGAAGCTCCGTGTGAGCAATACATGGGATGTGTTGTTCAATGTGGTAAAGGCGTCCATTTTTCTACTGTAATTGGAATTGGATATTTTGGAACTCCTTGGTATAATCCTAGTTCCCATGGGATAGCATATGCATGCATGTTGGGAAACACTCCAGGGATTTATCCAAAAGGCTCTTCATCATCCAATATAGGTGGATCATTTTCTTGTATTGGGTGGACCTTCATCAGGTATGACAAAGGTCAGGAACTAGTGTTTGCCACTCGTCTAAATCAATTTCCAAACTTTCTTATGTATGTCTAATTTCCTCTTCCCATTATGCTATGAGTTTCTTAACCAGGCTCAAATTGCATGAATGGTACACCTAGTCTGCTTCTTGGATAATCCTAGAGGTTGATATATGCCCAGTCACAGTCCCCCAAGATGAGTTGGGTTGATTGGCTTGAGAAGGGGATTCTTTCCTCTGTTTCCCGCTACTGTGGGCTCCCTGACCATTCCTTCCTTTACCAGAGGCACGAAACATTTTGCTGCACCTACAAGTCAAATTATTTGTTGTCTCTATATCTAGAGGCTGACTCAAACATAATCTAGACTTGGGGAACATAATCTAGACTCGGGAGCAAGACAATACCGAGGGTCACTCCATCCCTGGACACATGCCAATGAAATTTCATAAGAGACCAAGAAAATAAGGAGCCAAATATAAATATTGTTGTTGATAGATGACCGTCATAGAGTTATGGTCTCGCACCTTTTATTGCTCCAACAATTCTTGCAATGGTCAAGCCCATACTTACAAACGAAATCATCCATAGGAAGAAACCCAGAAGGGGCCAGGAAAATCCCATCTATAGTTGATTCAAGAAAAAGATGTATATGTCAGAGAAAGAAAGAGCAGTAGAACCTTGAGTTTCCCCTAGACTAGGTTGTACACACACCCATGCATTGTAACCATATGCCATATACCATTAACATAGGGATATAACTGACAAAAGATGCTTCCCACTGCTTAGACCAAACCATGACACTATGCCCACTAATATCGAGGCAGTGATTATGACCACGGTTTTCCTCAGACCAAAATCTTAAATACTTAGGGTCCTCAAAAACCAAACAGGGTTGTCCAAAAAACATAACCATGAAAATTCTAGCATAACGAAGGCATGGAGCACAGCCAAACCCAGAGCAGCTCGTAGGCCAAACCCCATGTAAACCCATGTGTGGTAGCCGAATTTCATAAACCATTGCAATAGGAACAGGAAAGGCTAGAGAATCGATACACATAAATGACCCAACCGTGCCATAATCCAGAGAAATCCCTTTCCATTCATGCTCAACTAACACTATTCCATTCATCCCAGATACTCTAAGATATAGACAAAGATCCATAGATGCAGGGAGACACGAATTAAGAGTTGAGACATACCCATGACAAAGACCTTCAACAGGAGGATACTGAGGTAGCGTCTTCCCTAGGACAAGCAGATCAAACCAGATCCATAATGAGTGGAGCACATAGACCAACTTACCAAATGCATTAGAGGACAAACTTACCTTCATGATCGACTTAATGCATCTGTTACCTTCCGGATCAACATTTAACCCTCACATGTGCACCACAACCTCTCCAAGTTCTACATGCATGTGGAGGATGGTCTTAGATTTCCTTGGGTTCTGCATTAGACAGTGGGCTAGGACGTACCCATTGGATCCAGCTCACACCCCGATCAAGTATTTAAAGATAATAAACTTTAAATAGAAGTGTACTTGACAAAAAAATAAACAAATTCCATTCATAACCTACTCCCTCTTACTAAGGTAATTATTTGTTTTGTACTTCTATTAAGTTTCCATCATATTGGAACTCATAACTGGCTTCTTTTTAGCATAGATCAAGACATATTTCAATCTTACTGATTTGTCTTCTCCCTCTGAACTCAGAACCCAACTAGGACAATATCTCTCAATAGAAATCCCTATTTCTTGGAAAGTCCTCTTGTCACAACCTTTCTTTATTCTTCCATATGATGCCATGGATTAGGAATCCATTAATATATGCACATGTAATATTCACTAGGAGGCCATGGAAGAACAATTACAATAAAAAAAATATACAAGAACAAGAGACTAATAGTAAAAATAACAACAATAGTAAAAATAAAGAAAGATAAATATAAAATACTTGTATTTGAAAGGAAGGCCAATTCCCTCTTGATATTTTGTCTTCCTGTAGATTTGTCAACTTCATCCATATTTTTATGATGTCATTCCTTTCTTGCAAGAACTAGGGTTTCTTCTTTCAGCAGAAATGTCCAAACCTAAGTTTGTTGCTAAACCCTTTTACTTGCCAGGGTTTACTAACCATATAGGCCCAAATGTATAAAAACACTATACTATTTTACAGTCAATATTTCCAAACCCTATATTTTCACTTTACATCTTTATATGACAAAAAAAATAGAATATCCTTGATTCCTATAAACCATGAAATATTGTAGCAATAGCAATATTTAATCTTCTAGCTACTTTACTCTTCATCTCTACATGCAGAGAATGAATTGCATCATTATGGACCAAATATTAGTTCCCAGAATCCAAAATGCCATAGTAGTAGGTGCAAGGTATTCCATAGCAGTGTATGTGCCATCACTAGATCTATTTAAGAAGTTCAAGATTTTGCTTCAATTCCTTTTATTTAGTATTCAGTTTTATCCAAGAATATTTCAAACTTCTCATAATTGAACAAGGGACAATCTTTATAATATCAATTTCCAGTTCCAACATCATTTTTAACTCCTTGTTACTCAAACAGGAGTGATAACCATTTTAAATTACTTTATTATTCAAGTGATGGCTCCAAGAGTCTTATAGTTCAATGGTGGAGGTTATTACTCAGTCATAGTATTATACACAACCAATGAATCTCAATCTGGAACAGAAAAGTTTTATTTGATGCAATAGATTTCTTGAAACCCTGATCACATTTCTTCCCATATCTAAAATGAATTTTAATGCAACCTTTTCAAGGAATATCACAACTTCAATCTTTCAATAAGGTCACATATTTTCCGCAAGTGGCCATGATTTTCCTTCAAACTTTATTGTAGCTCAAATCCCTAGCTTTTGGGTCCTCATCATTGTAATGAGCTCACACGAAAACAAGATTATTTTTATTAGACAATAATACATAACAGATCTATGAGGACCATAAACACATTCAAAATTACCAATACACCAATTAAAAACAAAAAAGTCACTTAAATTTATTGTAGAAAGAGATCCTTTCTTTCTTCAAAGAGACATCATTTCAAATCCTTGAAATGCATATCATCTTTGTGATCACAGACATCAAACTTTGTTGGATTCTTTGTCTATCTCATTATTATACAAATTCTCACTCTAAGCTTCAACCTTTCCACTTAAAAAAAACAACCTCGGCCTCATGAGATTTCTTTGTTGACTTAATGAAACTTTCAGACCTTATAATTTTTATGATATTTTAAACTTCAACCTTTATACACTATGCTATGAGGTCTTACCACAAAGCTTCAATGAATCACCCTTACAGAAAGAGTCATTAGGATTTTTCTAGAGATCATCTTTCCCATAGAGCATAATTCACTCCTTTAGATAGTGATTCCTCCCTTTTATTTTGGCCTGAGTAGAGCATGAATTAATCATAGGAGTAGATCCAACTGTAGAGTTGTTTTAGAGATGAGATTCCTCTTAATAATATTATTAGTATCTCCTAAAGCATTCATATGAGGCCATATCTTATTTTTTTTGGCCTTCATGACTTTTTTTAATGAACAAAATATAGACTTCATTATTTTTAGATAGAGACACCTTTAGATTCTTTTGGACTACTTCTTCCATAGTGACATTATCTTGGCTTAATGATCTGGACCATCAGACTTTTAAGGAAATTGTTAAATATTTCTTTGAGATTCTCATACCTTTGAACCCTCTAAGATATCTTTGATATTAGGATCGAAGCCTTAGCCTAGAGTAATAAGCTCTAAGAATTACAGAACTTCCTACTAAACATGAGTTGAAGCATTATCCAATAAGAGACTTTGATCTTCTTTTAAAAAAAAAGTTTCGAATGATTATTGATTCTTTGAGATCTAAAACCTTCGTATCATTAACAAAGAATACTTTTCAAACTGACTAATATTTGGTCTTTAGTCTTGGCAATAGGTTTTCCATCTTCTCTATTTTGAAATGGACAGAGGCTTCAGACTTCAACATTATATAGAAATCATTTTATACTTGAACTTTTCAGCCTAGCCTTCAGATTTCAACAATAGGAAAATGACTAACTAGGGTTTCTAGAGATTGTGACCAAATAAACCCTAAAGAATAGGATGACTTCTATTATGGTTTCTCTTTTACCCACTACCATGTTAATTTTAAATGTGCCTTCTACATTGATAATTTATTTTAATGATTTTATTCTTTCATTCATTCTTATCCATGATTTCATCATTAAGAAAATTACACATAATACATCAATAATATAACATTTGAGAAAGTAGGATCATAAAGAGACAACTGCACAAAGAACACAAGAATTTACCCTGGGAAAACCCACATGGGGGAAAATCCAAGCAACCTTTTTCAATAGAAAAAATATTCAAGTCAACAGAGATACATCATAGTCAACAACTAACTAGATCAAACCTAGTCCATGGTCCATCCTCCTCATCAAGTCAATATAGCCTAGAAATTATGCTTTGTGTTGGGGCGAGGTCCCTTGGGCCAAATTTTTTTAAGTCCTCGCATTTTAAGCAGCGAAGCACAGGTAGCGTGGGTCAAATAAGAGTCAAGGGATTTTAAGAAGGTAAAAAACCTTTTATTTTGATATTGTTTTGAGATCACCTTAAACCACATCACATAGCCTTCTAGATGCAGAAGCCTGGTTCTAGCATCCCCCAACACTACCTCGGGTGAGACTACACCCTGTGCTACACAAGTTGTTGTTGAAAGGGACAATAGTGTAGGGTTTTTTTGGTTAGCACAGCTAACTATGAACCTAGGTCCAAGCCCCTTCAAGCCAACAAATGGTTCCATTTCTCGGACTTGAACCTGAGTCTCTCGGGTGAGAGCAGAGTATCCTAACCTCCACGGAAGCCAACTCCCAAAGTAACTAAGGTCCCTGACTCATTTAAATTAATGGAATTCTCGCATTTACTGTTAGAGGAAGTACCTATTGAGGGTGACTTATTTGTCCGGGTACCATTTCTGAAGATGGAGGATTGGGATTTGGGCGATAATGAGAAATTTCTGCAATTAGAACCGATTAAATACCTAAAATCGGTCTACTATGAGGAGACGGGTGTCACAAGGCTAGAACCAATGAAGTGGGCGACTAGTATTGAGCACATAGGGTTGCTCAACATGTTGTATGCCCCACATTTTAGTTGAAGCATTATTAATACCATCTGTGTGCGCCAATTGTTGGTGTTGGTTCATAATGGGAGCCTTTGGCTGGGAGGGCCCATCCCAATTGACGATATGTTGGTCCATAGTATCACAATGCTACCCTATCAAGGCGTGAACCACATAGACACTTTTATGGGGAAGTCAAAGGAGAAAAAGCTTCTGGATCATATGAAGAGCGACTTTGGGTTGGTGAACAAGTCGCAAGGATACACCATTAGCTCTATATCAGATGAAGTTGTATGGTTTGTTGCACAGATCTTGGTAGGAAAAATAATGTGGAAGTGTGGTGTTGATGAAGTATCGTCACCAGTGGTGTCCTTAGCTATGTAGTGTATCTAGGGGGTCCAATTCAATTAGGCCAATTACCTCTGCTAAGAATTCTTGGAGGATTTCCGTGAAACACAGGAGGACGCGAAAGCATTCCACTTGGCTACTATTATTGATCACATTGATAGCTTGGAGGACACCAGAGGATTCCTAGTTCCCAATAACGGATCCAGACTTGTGCAAGGTTGAAAAAATTTCCTCACAGTGGGCAAAAAAGGACCCTGACTATGTCATTGAAAACAAAATGTTATGAGTACTATTTGAATCGGAACTGCGTATGGTGATTAACCAAAAGCCACAGTTTTCACCCATTTTATTTAAATAATATCAGCTCATTGCAAACTTTAGCGTTGATTTCCATCATGTATACAGCCGTGCGAGGCATGATTTGAAAAATAAATGGACAACGTTGGTGTTTTTGGTCACCGAATATGATATTGCATATTTAGTCATTAAATGGTCGGCTGGCTCACTTCCTCCCATGGAGGTTGTCGAAGGGATTATGGGGACTGGTGTCGAAGGCGCAACAAGCACTAGTAAACCAGCTAGAAGGAAAAGAAGTAGGTGAACATCGATCTGGAGAAAAATATCGTGTAGGAACAAAGCTCGAGCACGACGAAGAGCCACATACGGAATAATTGGATTAGGGTACCATTGTACTGTACAACAACCCCCCATTTCATAAAATTTTACTTTCAAAACTATAATATGAAATGGGTCCCTTTTAGATAAAATTGGTATCAACTTATCAATCCTCAAAAGGTCCGGAAAGAAACAAAACATTATAAACCTTTTGAGTCAACATATAATCGGTATTATAATAAAAAATGAATAATTCTTTATTATTGCAATAAAGCGATCGCAAGATCGCATATCGCAATAACAAAGGATGCATAACAAAAGAACCATTGGTTTTCCCCGATACGACAAGCGCGAATAACTATCGGATATCAGGAAGGTAAGCAATCGTAACAAAAGACCCCTCTCTTTGCTCCGATGCGATATTGCTATCAGCGATCGGGGAGTGTAACATGCATGCAACAAAAGGCCCTCTTCTAAAAACTCCCAATGCAAATTAGTGATATCGCCATCGGTGATCGGGGATTTCGCGTTGACACCAATATAACTACTCAAGCATTCCTCCGATCTTCGATTGTGATAAAGCTAAGCGCGAATTTCAAAAAGGATTGAAAAGGCTTGGGTATATTATATTAAATCGTTATTAAAAGCCTCTCTATTCCTGATAGTGATTCACTTGCGATCAACTGCCAAAAAATCAAAGCCACGCTTAAATGAACTATTCGGCGAATAAACGATATGATGAGCATTTAAATGATTAACAGGTTTAAATGGCCAATTAATGGAGCAGTTATGCCAAAATCTCTTTAGAGATTGTATCCGCGGCAGTCTTATTTTAATCATCCACTATTCATTGATTGATATAACCCTTTCATACTTGGTTTGCGCCACCTATTCTCTGCATTATGTTCATTTTATCTCCTGTGCAGAGCTCCTCCGAAGCAACGAATTTAGGTCAAATGGAGAAGAAGTCTAAGAAATTCGGAACAACTTCAGCTTCCGCAGTAACAGGACAACATATTGCAAATCCGGGACCAGGTAAAAAAGGATTAATCTCAGACACCACATGTCTTGGTCTCGGTAATACTAGTTGGCAGAGCATCTATAATCTGGTGGAAGCCGGAGAACCTCAAGAAACATCAGTATAAGCTACAGCAGGCTCAAACCGGAAGTCCGAGGCTACCCTAAAGGATTTGGACGATTCTTACTTACACCGGATAGCGGCTTGAGAGAAAATTCTTCCATACACAGATGTAGTAACGTGGGCAGTTGAAGAAATCCCAATTACAAACAAAACATTTTGCACTATCGATGGGAGTCTTTGGTTCATTTCAACCCAATGATTTGAGACAAATGTACCATTTGCCTGAACCAAAGAAGAAGTATAACAAAGCATTTCTGGAGAAGTTCGGAGATGAAAATGAAACTGAATCAACAATTATATGTGAATGGAGACAAAACCCCGTGAAACACAAGCATGAGTCCTCGGGTAAGTACTATGTCGATTCCTTATGTTCTCCTTATTGTTATGCTGGAGTGATGATGTGTAGGATTTGGGGGTTGCATGATTCCTCAATATTCTCCATAGAGATGGTACCTTTAATGGAAGCAGTAGTCAATAGCGAAATAACGGATAGGGGGAATATATTATCTGATAAGTTAGCAACAACTATTCTTGAGTTTAGAAACAAAACCTGCGTTATTGATAGGTTTATTCCTCCATTTTACTTTAGTGCCTACATCTTAGATACTCTCTGTTTTAACTCTAAATTTCCTGTGCTGGGGTGGAGATGGATTCCACAGCACCCCATACCCATTCATATCTATCACCAGAAGTTGTGGAAAGCCCATTATAAACACCACCTATATCAAGTTTGCAATGGATTTATGTTGCCCATTTAAAATGCAATTTTTGACAAACCTGCTCCTAAGATTTCCTCACAAGCAGAGATTGACATGACAGCCTTAGCAACCTATCTCAGAGAAGAAAAATTTACATATGTAAGAGTTTTTGGCAGTCATGCCAGGCCTCATGTCCTCCCCTTGTATATACCCGACAAACTATTGGCTCCAGAGATAGCATATCAGCTTACATCCGCAGGAGCTACCAAGACTCTGAGGAATTAAAAGAAGCAAGTTTGGCCTCCTTTTCCTCTAAGGTGTGGCATTTACACTCTACATGACTATAAGCATGCAGAGAAAGAAGAAGAAAAGATAAATATACTGAATCTCGCCACTCTTCCTAACAGACGATTTGATCCAAACAAAATTGTCTATAATGTACTAGAACAGGCAAAACTCACTAAGTTTGAACATAAAGAAGATGAGTTTGATGACCTATTCTCTTCGACCGAGTCATTATTTTAGGTTCAAGCACTAGCTAAAATGAGATATCATGACGACGGGTTAGTCGAATTTAACAAACTTAGAGAGCAGAGGTTGCAAACTCTGCCTCTAGATTTGTTAGCCATTGCCTCGATGACACAGTCAAGCGAGCTTGAACAGCGACTTACCAACGAACCTCCTGCTACATCAGAAATTTTTGAAGAATTCCAAAGAAAAGAGCAGGAGGAACTCCAGAGGAAAGAACAGGAAGAAGTACAGAGGAAAGAACAAGAGGAAGCGCAGAGGAAAGAGCAAGAGAAAATACATGAGGAATAACTGAAAAAGGAGCAGGGTAAGAGCAGCAAGGATGTGAATGTTGATACCCAAATTAACCTGAGATTGCTCCAGGAATGGCAGCAATTTGACTCAATCATAAGCAATCTAGAAAGATCAAGAGATGTTGATACATCCAAAGTGACTGATACACAGGATACAACGTCAAAAGAGGTTCCAAGTGAAGGAACCAGTGGTCTACCCCCTACTACAGACTTAGAAATAATTCCCAAAGATCCTTTGGATCAAATCATTTTGCAAGTGGAGGATATACCTCCATTGGATGTCTTTTATAACCCAAAGCACAGGGCCATAGTAAAGCGACAACGGAAAAGGAGAAGGATTGATCAACCTTCCCTGTTCCCTGAACAAATAATGACAACCAACGTAGTTTGGAAGGAGTAGTTTGATCCTTCTGATGACCTAACAAAGCTGTCCCAGTATGCTGGAGCCTATTCGGCAGCCACCATGGACAAGGCATCGGAAGTGAGTAATTTTTTAAAAGAAAAAGACCAGGCAATCGTTTTGTTACAAGCACAGCTATCGGAGGCACAACAGAAAGTAGAACAATTAGAACAGCAATTGTCAACACAACAACAGTTAAATAATCAATTGAAAAAGCAGTTACATGAAGAGAAACATAGGGCAGATTTGAGTGCAATTCAAAGGTAGAAAGAATTATCGGAGGCATTAGCATAATTGAAGACAATGAATGAACAGATGATAAAGAGAAAAGATGAGCAAATTTCTCAATTATCAGGTCAAATAGAGAAGTTCAAGAGTCTTCCGCAGCTTGTTGATTTCAAAGCAGAAGCACTACAGATTAATAAGGCACTGGTAACACAAATAAGATTATTGTGTCATAAAATTGCTCAAGTTGAACCCCTGTGTGACATAACAGCATCAATAATCGATAAATCAGTCAATGCTAGACAGGACTTAGAGCAGGCCGATGAGACCTTAACATATTTTCTTACTTGGCAGGACACTAATGAGGGATAGGCAGCAAATTTTCCTAAAATCCTAGAATCACATAAAGAAATTCTATTCATGGAATGGAAGTCCCAATTGATGAAGGCAGAGAGAGCAGTTTCTAGATGCAAATTATCCACAAGTAATTTGATTGAATTAATTAACAATGCTCTCTATTTATCTAAAATGATCTCTCAATTTACACCAGGTAAATTACTATCGGACAAAACATTGGAGCAATCATGTTATCAAGAGCTGGAAAAGAATGGGAGATTGATCACAGGTATTAAAAGTTTAACTTGGGACACCTATTGGTTGTTCCTAGTAAAACCATATAGCTAGAGAGCTGCCCTCAAGTTCCTAACAGATGCAATCGGGTGTATCATTCCCGATATACATGATGCCACCTATTCGGCTCAACTCAATTCTCGTCTCAGCCACCCTCAAGAAGTGGAACCGATGCTAGCGATATGCCAACTCAGGTCAAAAGGAAAAAAGCCAGAGTGATGAATCATGCTGTCGACTACTAGATTGGTGTGGAGGCGATATTCAAGATTAAGTTATACCAATTTAGTAGCATTTTAATTTTGTAGTTAGTTAGTTTAATTAAGTATTTATAGACCCTTTCATGTATTTAGAAAGGGTCCTAAGTTTTTGTATATGACTTAAACCTGAAGTTGCACTATTGTACTTCAGGTATATTTTTTTATATAAAGACTGGGCCAATTATTCCAATTTTGATAATGAAGCTTTTATGTGGATGTGCACTACTACCTTTATTTAAAAGTATCTCTGAGTCGAAAGAAGGAATTCGAATTGCGATTGATGTTGGGAATGATTTGCAGCTCATATGGTACTACTATCTATGTTTGAATTCATTTTTTTATGTGAATTGTTATTTGATCATTCTTGCTATTATTGAATATATGCATGTGTTTTAACAGCATTCTTTATACTTTCCACTATTGGATGTTTACAGCGTGCTTTTCTTCTAATCATACATGTATGAGTAATATAAAAATACAAGTGTAACAATGTTTTATTAATTACTTTGTTCAACCATTTGAACAAAGCAATTATTATATGAAGGAATGTCTATGTTTATTGAATAGAGTCATCTATATGCCTATTGATGAATAGAGATCATCAAACGTTGCACTTAAGAATAGAAGCTTCTCGGGATAGAATAGTTATTTGTATTTTCGTTCTTTAGATTAAGTCATTCATCCATTATCACTTATTAGAAAACCAGTCACTCATCCATCCCTTTTTATTCATCATTGGGAAATTGGTCCCATTATATCCAGTCAAAGCCACCATCCCAAATGGAAAAGGAGTTGTATTAAGGTCCAGACCAGGTGGTTATCCCCCGATGTTGATGCAACGATTTTCGAGGCATCAACATTTTTGGCGCTAGAAGGAGGGCCATCAACTATGAATGGCGAGTAAATCAAAATCTATAGACCATTCTCAGAGTAAATCTCCCTCTACCTCACCTCGGACCTCCCGTTTGCATTCTAAAATACCAATATCCAAACGAGAAGAAGAGGGATCAACTACCACTGCACAACCCCATCACACTTCAGAACGATTAAGTCCTGAGTCCCCTGAAGTTCAGTCTCTCATCCAGAAAATTCAAGGCTTTTCCATATCACCTCAGAAATCTGAAGTATCTCAAGGTAGTGAGACTTTGCAATTCCATCTACCTCACCCTCTCACCAGACTTCAAAGCGAAAGACTCAGCATTGAACCCGCTGAGTTTCCTTTACCGAAAAGGAAAAAGGCTAAAAAGAACAGTGAAGGATCTGGTAGTGAGTCCTTTTCTCCATCATCTTCCATATCATCCTCTCCAGTGCGAAGTCAAACATCCACTCCCCGATTACATATTGTCGTTCAGCAAGGATCACCAACTTCAACATCAAAATCTATTCAATCTTCAATACCAACTCCTCCCCAAACACCTGGAACTCCATCGACAGTCGTTGCTACTTCCAAGATAGCTCAGAATCCATGGAAAAATCCTGGTGCAGTCACTATGCCTGCACCATTACATCCATTACCTGATTATCCTGAGAAGTGGTTACCAAAATTTAATCCAGATGTTGGAACATTGGCTGAAGAACATATTAACAATTTCATGTTATCAGTTAATCTTAAAGGAGTAATAGAAGAAGATGTTGTCGTTAGGCTTTTCCCCTACACTTTACAAGGATCAGCTGGGTCTTGGTATTTTTCCTTACCCTCTGGATCCATTACCAGCTGGAATATTTTTCAGGAGCAGTTTCTTACCAAATATGGCGATGATAGATCCTTGGAAACACTAATTAATGATCTTTCAAATCTAAGGATTGAATCTAGAGAACCTATCAAGGCGTTTAACTCCCGATTCAATAAACTCTTGAATAAAATCCCTACCGATTCCAAGCCAAGTGAGCAAATTAGAAGCAAGTGGTATATCACAGCCCTACCTTCAAATATATCCATTTTTGTAGATAGCGTTGGGAAACCAACTTTAGCCGAAAACATGAAAGAAGCACTCGCTGTGGAAAAACGCATTATCACTTTGGAAAAGAAAGCTGCTCTGGAAGATAGGAAATCCAAAAGAGTTTCTTTTAAGGATGATTCAAAGAAGAAAACCCCTAAAGATCCATACGATATGGAGGGTCTACAAAAGGTCCTCAAAACAATGTCAAATGAAATGGTTGAAATTAAAAAGCAAGTAGCAGAAACTTCAACAAAGAAGCCATATAGGAATTTTAAGAAAACTGAGTCAAAACCACCAAATGTTATATCTAATGTAGATTCAGATCCTGAAGAGGAAGAAGAAGATGAAACAATTTCACCATCTGATGAATTCGAAGAAGAGGAAGTTGTTGAATGCCATGGAATGTGGGACTTCATATTACCTAACTTCGATACAGAAAATGAACAAGAAGCTTTTCCTGTGACTACTAGGAGTAAAGGTGCCCCTGAACCTATCCAGGCAAGTTCAAAGAAAAGGAGTGCAAGTACTACTACTACAAAGGAAAAGGTACCCACAAAGAAGTCAGCCGCAACAGTACCTCAAAACCAACAATCATCCTCAAATATACCTTCAACATCTAAAACGTTGGTAGTATCGGATTCAATGGATTACAATATTGTTGATGATATGAAGAAGACTAAGGCAAACATCACCATGTTTGAAATTAGCAAACTAAAAAATCAGCAGAAATTGCTTCTTAAGGAACTAAATGCAGTTCCTTCTTCGCCTCTTCCTAGTGCTAAAGCTGCAAATGATTCAGGTCAACCACCTTCTGGTAGGGTTGAAGCTACTGATACGATTCTAATTGGAGATAGATCAAATTCCCATACCCCCCCTTTCCTCTTAACCTACGAGATCTATAATTGAAATCTACACAATTGTTCGATTAACTTAGGGGCATCCTCTAATATAATGCCAGCTTCAGTTTGTTCCATTGAGCCCCAAAAGTCTGCAATTCACATTGTGCAGTTGGATAGAACCAAAGTCCAAGTTTTAGGGGAAATCAACTCTGTGACTATCAGGTTATCGGCTGATCCACGAGTGGTTCAAAGAATTGATATCTTAATTGCTGATATACCTGAGTTTTATGGTTTAATCTTGAGTAGGGATTGGTCTGAGAAGCTCCATGGGTATATTTCTACCAATTGGTCCCATATGTGGCTACCCTATAAGGGAAAGCCAAATCAAATTAAAATCAATCAGGAGAAACGTATGACCCATAATGTCAGTGAATTTGAACAGGAGAATCAACCAATAGCATTTAACAATAACATTTTGGGGAATTACTCTTCCGAATCATTCTTAGGCAATTACACTGCCCAACCATCTCCTTTCTCAGTAAACAATTTCACATCCCAAATCGAAAATTTTTCACAAACCGATAGATCAAGATGTGTTAATATTGTTGAGAACACTGTAAATAAAATTGTTGATAATTCTTTATTTTGGTCTTTATACTTTGACGGATCTAAATCCAGTGAAGGATCAGGAGCAGGATTTTAGTTAGCCCTGAGGGAAAAAAATCGATGTTGTCTTGTAGGTTGGAATTCGAATGCACAAATAATACAGTTGATTATGAGGCCTTAGTTCAAGGACTATACAAAGCTATTGGCCTTAAAGTTCAATATTTGAAAGTGTTTGGTGATTCAGAGATTGTCATAAAACAAGTTAGAAATATAATTCACTGTCTTTCTAGTCACCTCAAGCACTATCAGTCTTTGGTCTAGGAACTTATATCTCAAGTTTTAGCATTCAATATTTCACCTATCCCCAGATCCCAGAATGCAGCAGCTAACTTGCTAACCAACGTTGCTTCTAAACTCCTACCTTCCGAAGATTATAGCCTAGATAGATTTTCAGTAGAGTTAATTTTTAGACCATCAATTCCTGACAATGTCACCAATTGGCGATTGTTCAATCACGATGAAGACATCTTACATTTCTTGACTTCCGAAAAGTCCTACGATGATCAAATCATTGATGAAAGTGATCATGATCTCCAGATGAAGGAAAATCATGAATAAAACTCAATACCAAAACATGTGGTTAAACTTGAGGATCTCTACGATATTAAAGACAGGTTTAAACAGGTAACCAATTCAAAGCTCCAAAGTTCCACCTTAAGATTTGAATTGATAAACCTTGGTACTGAGAAAAACCCTCAAAACATCAATTTGGGATTACGACTTTCTGTGGAAGAAAGGATAGCATTCATTAGATTATTAATAAAAAATAAACATGTCTTTGCTTGGAAATATGATGATTTAAAAACATACGATACATCAATCATTCAGCATACCATTATGATGCTTTCTAAACAAAAACCAGTCCAACAGAAGTTGAGGAAAATTCATCCTAACTTAAAGAGTCAAATAAAATCAGAACTCAATAAACTCTAGAAAGCTAAGATTATTTTTCCTATTCGGCACTCAAACTGGGTTTCCAATATGGTGCCTGTTAGAAAGAAAAATGGCGACATCAAGATTTGTATAGATTTCAGAAATCTGAATAAGGCAAGCCAAAAAGATAATTTCCCATTACCTACCATGGAGCAGATACTCCATTCAGTAGCAGGTTTTGCGTTAATGTCCTTTTTAGATGGTTTTTCAGGATATAACCAAATTTTGGTCCATCCTGATGATAGACTCAAAACTACCTTCAGAACAAAATGGGGAACTTACGCTTATCAAAAAATGCCTTTTGGACTTATTAACGCAGGAGCTACATTCCAAAGAGCAATGGATATAGCCTTCAAAGGATTGATCAATAAAACAATAGTTGTCTATTTAGATGATATTATTGTATTTTCTAAAAAGAGATCCAATCATTTACATGATTTGAATCAAATCTTTGAACGCTGCAGAAGGTATGGTATTTCACTCAATCCCAAAAAATCCTTCTTTGCTCTTAATCAAGGAATGCTCTTGGGCTTCATTGTTTCCAAAGATGGTATTTATATTGATCCGGATAGGATTAAAGAGATTTTTGAAATTCCATTTCCTCATAACAAAAAATCCATGCAGTCATTTTTAGGAAAAATTAACTTTGTCAAGAGATTTGTTCCCGATTTTTCCCACATCATTTTACCATTGCAAACCATGATTAAGAAAAATTCAGTGTTTAGATGGGGATCTGCAGAAAAGGAAGCATTTGATTCAATCAAACAATCAATAATCAATGCCCCCGCTTTAAACACTCCTAATTTTTCTAATCATTTCATATTGTATACTATCGCGTCCACTTCATCTTATGCAGCAGTACTCACTCAGATTAATGATCAAAACTTGGAAGCACCAATTTCATTTTATAGTTTGAATCTTTAGGGTGTTGAACTAAATTATTCAGAAGTTGAAAAACAAGCCTTTGCTGTGTACAAAGTTGTCAAACATTACTGACCCTTCCTTTTAAAAGCCCATACAAAAGTTATAGTTCCTTTTTCTGTAGTAAGGCAATTACTAATCCAAAGGGAATTAGGAGAAAGAGAGCGAATTGGGTCACAGCACTACAAGAATATGACTTGGAAATCAAGCCAACAAAGATTGTTAGGGGCTAAGGTTTTTGCAGGTTATTAGTGGGAGCATCCAACATTCAAGAATTAGGTGATACAAAATACACTGAAGAAATCAACCAGATAAGTATCACTAATTCTTAATCTCAATATGCAGACTTGATCTTTTATTTGAAAAATGGATATGCACCTCCTAATCTTTCTTATAAAAACAAACGAGCCATTAGATTAAAAGAAAAAAACTTCATAATCATTGATGATGTAATTTTTAGGCAAAATTATGATTCAATTTTATTAAGATGCCTAGAAAAACCTGAAGAACAAAAGATTTTGCAGGAGCTACATGATGGACCAGCAAGAGGACATTTTGGAGCTGACACAACAGCCCACAAAATCATTCATGTTGGATAATATTGGCCCACCCTATTCAGAGATACTCACGAATATGTAAGGAAATGCCGAAGTTGTCAAATCTCCAGTGGAAGACAAAGAAAACCAGCTTTCCCTTTACAACCAGTCAACATTGATCAACCTTTCGAGCAATGGGGATTGGATATCATTGGGAAATAACTCCACAGTCCTCCAAACAACATAAGTATATCCTTACTGCTACTAATTACTTTACTAAGTGGGTTGAAGCAATTCCTTTAAAGACAACAAACTCTGAAGTAATTATTGAGTTTATAGATCAATTCATCATTACCAGGTTTGGTGCCCCAAATGCTCTTGTTTTCGATAATGCATCTTATTTCTCTGGAAATGCTATGTTTGAGTTCACTATTAAAAGAGGATTTAAATTGAAATATTCTATGAATTACTATCCCCAGGGTAATGGTTTAGCAGAATCTACCAATAAAAATCTAGTCAAAATTATTAAGCGAACTATTGAGCAGAATCATAAAAAATGGCACAAATCTTTAATATTCGCACTATGGGCTGATAGAATAATGCAAAAGGCTTCCATAGGTACTCCTCCATTCAACCTTCTATATGGGAAAGAAGCAGTTCTACCAACCAATCTATTGCTTCCTTCTCTAGGCCTAGTTCAGTTTATTGAAGAAAGCCCCTCTTCTTCTATTCAACTTAGACATGATCAAATCTTAAAATTAGAAGAAGAAAGAGAAAAGGCCAAAATTACTCATGCAAATCGTCAGCAAATTATCAAGTCATCTTTTGATTCAACTTCATCCAGTTCAAAACAATTACAAGTTGGTGATCTAGTTCTGAAATGGGACAAAGCCCATGAGGATAAAGGAAAACACACCAAGTTCCAGAAGATGTGGCTTGGACCATTTCAGATCGACGAGAAGATAGGCCATTCGACATTCATATTACAAGATCTATCAGGAAAGAGAGACTCTCTTCCTGTTAATGGCCTCATCTTAAAGAAATTCTTCAATTGAGGAGGTAACGCCTTCTCCTTTTTTTTTAAATTTCAGTAGAATTTGTAGTTTTTAGGATTATTAGGAAATAAAGTTGTAAGATATCTTCCATTGGCCTTTTCTATACTGAAAAGTAGCTCAAAAGAAGTAGTTTTGATATTTATTTTTAAAATAGAAGCCTTAAACAAAAGGGACAATTTCTAGGAAATTAGGTATATTCACATTCTGAAACCCCATTTCATTTTTGTGAAATCTTCTCAAGGTTTAGAAGTAGTGTAAATCATTTTAATGTTTTCAAAATGGCCACAAAAAAGGTTATCAATATGAAAACAGAAACTAATTCAATCTTAGCATCTTCAACTCTTACCCTGTCATCCATTCTCTCTTAAGGAGAAAATCGTCCATCCCATTCATCCAAAGTTTATGATTACTCAGAGTGTAATTCTAAAACATTTGATATAAAAGATAAGGGGTCTTATTACAAGCCTACTTACCATGATCATTGGCAAATAGTTTAACCGACATTACCAACACTGCATACCAAAATAGGGTAATGGCTTATAACCATAAGACAAGGGGTCTCATCACGAGCCAGCTTGTTCGGTTAGATTACAACTAGTGAATGGCATTGTCAAATAGCTGGCCACCAAACCAGGACAATGGCTTTTTAACTTACAAAATAATAGAAAAGAAAAAAGAAATACAAAATATGAAAGCATATTTTGAATTCATTCTTTTAATCATACTCTGAAATGGACAGGATAATGGACGGTCAAATGGTTAAAAGGTATCCCTGTCAAAACTATGAACGTTTGCTAGCAGCAGAGGCTCTACCTATGACAAAGGAGTCAATTAAAAAGGATAAGTTGGAAAGGTTTTTGTTTTATCATTATCAACCAAAAGAAGCCAATTTAAAACTTAGAATGTATTTAATTTTAACAAGAGAAGAAATTAGCAAAAATAGCTCTTATTATATTCAGAATGTATGTATACCTAGTTATATTAGAATTTTCCTCTTTGATAAGATTTCTATATAAATAAAGTCTAAGTATTTCAATATTTTTCAGAGATAACTGTTTCACCCAGCGAATCGCCAATTGTTGTGTTGTACAACAACCCCCCATTTCATAAAATTTTACTTTCAAAACTATAATATGAAATGGGTCCCTTTTAGATAAAATTGGTATCAACTTATCATTCCTCAAAAGGTTTGAAAAGAAACAAAACATTATAAACCTTTTGAGTCAACATATAATTGGTATTATAATAAAAAATGAATAATTCTTTATTATTGCGATAAAGCGATCGCAAGATCGCATATTGCAATAACAAAGGATGCATAACAAAAGACCCATTGGTTTTCCCCGATGCGACAAGCGCGAATAACTATCGGATATGAGGAAGGTAAGCAATTGTAACAAAAGGCCCCTCTCTTTGCTCCGATGCGATATCGCTATCGGCGATCGGGGAGTGTAACATGCATGCAACAAAAAGCCCTCTTCTAAAAGCTCCCAATGCGAATTAGCGATATTGCCATCGGCGATCGAGGATTTCATGATGACACCAATATAACTACTCAAGCATTCCTCCGATCTCTGGTTGTGATAAAGCTAAGTGCGACTTTCAAAAAGGATTGAAAAGGCTTGGGTATATTATATTAAATCGTTATTAAAAGCCTTTATATTCCCGATAGTGATTCACTTGCGATCAACCGCCAAAAAATCAAAGCCACGCTTAAATGAACTATTCGGCGAATAAACGATATGATGAGCATTTAAATGATTGACAGGTTTAAACGGCCAATTAATGGAGCAGTTATGCCAAAATCTCTTCAGAGATTGTATCCATGGCAGTCTTATTTTAATCCTCCATTATTCATTGATTGATATAACCCTTTCATACTTGGTTTGTGCCACCTATTCTCTGCATTACGTTCATTTTATCTTCTATGCAGAGCTCCTCCGAAGCAACGAATTTAGGCCAAATGGGGAAGAAATCTAAGAAATTTGGAATAGCGTTAGCTTCTGCAGTAACAGGACAACATACTGTCAATTCGGGACCAAGTAAAAAAGGATTAATCTCATACACCACATGTCTTGGTCTCGGTAATACTAGTTGGCAGAGCATCTATAATCCGGTGGAAGCCGAAGAACCTCAAGAAACATCAGTACAAGCTACAACAGGCTCGAACCGGAAGTCCGAGGCTACCCTAAAGGATTTGGATGATTCTTACTTACACCGGATAGTGGCTCGAGAGCAAATTCTTCCATACATAGATGTAGTAAGGTGGGCAGTTGAAGAAATCCCAATTACAAACAAAACATTTTGCACTATCGATGGGAGAGTCTTCGGTTCATTTCAACCCAATGATTTGAGACAAATGTACCATTTTCCCGAACCAGAGAAGAAGTATAAAAAAGCATTTCTAGAGAAGTTCAGAGATGAAAATGAAACTGAATCAGCACCTATACGGGAATGGAGACAGAACCCCGCGAAACACAAGCATGAGTCCTCGGGTAACTACTATGTCAATTCCTTGTGTTCTCCTTATTGTTATGCTGGAGTGATGATGTGTAGGATTTGGGGGTTGCATGATTCCTCAAAATTCTCCATAGAGATGGTACCTTTAATGGAAGCAGCAGTCAATAGTGAAATAATGGATTGGGGGAATATATTATCTTATAAGTTAGCAACAGCTATTCTTGAGTTCAGAAACAAAACCCGCGTTACTGATAGGTTTATTACTCCATTTTACTTTAGTGCCTACATCTTAGATACTCTCTGTTTTAACTCTGAATTTCTTATGCTCGGGTGGAGATGGACTCCACAGGACCCAATGCCCATTCATATCTATCACCAAAATTTGTGGAAAGCCCATTATAAACACCACCTATATCAAGTTTGCAATGGATTTATGTTGCCCATTTACTATGCAATTTTTGACAAACCTGCTCCTAAGATTTCCTCACAAGCAGAGATTGACTTCACAGCCTTAGGTACCTGGTTCGGAGAAGAAAAATTTACATATGTAAGAGTTTTCAGTAGTCATGCCAGGCCTCATGTCCTCCCCTTGTATATACCCGACAAACTATTGGCTCGAGAGATAGCATATCAGCTTACATCCGCAGGAGCTACCAAGACTCTAAGGAATTCAAAGAAGCAATTTTGCCCTCCTTTTCCTCTAAGGTGTGGTGTTTACACTCTGCATGACTATAAGCATGCAGATAAAGAAGCAGAAAAGATAAATACACTGAATCTCGCCAGTCTTCCTAACAGACGATTTGATCCAAACAAAATCATCTATAATGTACTAGAACAAGAAAAACTAACTATGTTTGAACATAAAGAAGACGAGTTTGATGACCTATTCTCTTTGTTCGAGTCATTATTTCAGGTTCAAGCGCTAGATAAAATGAGATATTACGACGACGGGTTAGTTGAATTTAACAAACTTAGAGAGCAGAGGTTGCAAACTCTGCCTCTAGATTTGTTAGCCACTGCCCCGATCACACAGTCAAGCGAGCCTGAACAACGACTTACCAACGAACCTCTTTCTATATCAGAAATTTTTGAAGAAGTCCAAGGAAAAGAGCAGGAGGAACTCCAGAGGAAAGAACAGGAAGAAGTACAGAGGAAAGAACAACAGGAAGTGCACAAGAAAGAGTAAGAGAAAATACATGAGGAAGAACTGAAAAAGGAGTAGGATAAGAGCAGCAAGGATGTGAATGTCGATACCCAGATTGACCTGAGATTGCTCCAGGAATGGCAGCAATTCGACTCAATCATAAGCAATCTAGAAAGCTCAAGAGGTGCCGATACATCCAAAGCGATTGATACACAGGATACAACGTCAAAAGAGGTTCCAAGCGAAGGAACCAGCGGTGTACCCCCTACTACAGACTTAGAAATAATTCCCAAAGATCCTTCGGATCAAATCATTTTGCAAGTGGAGAATATACCTCCATTGGATGTCTTTTACATCCCAAATCACAGGGCCGTAGTAAAGCGACAGCGGAAAAGGAGAAGGATTGATCAACCTTCCATGTTCCCTGAACAAACAGTGACAGCCAACGTAGTTTGGAAGGAGGAGTTCAATCCTTCCGATGACCTAACAAAGTTGTCCCAGTATGCTGGAGCCTGTTCGGCAGCCACCATGGACAAGGCATCAGAAGTGAGTAATTTGTTAAAAGAAAAACTCCAGGCAATCATTTTGTTACAAGCATAGCTATCGAAGGCACAGCAGAAAGCAGAACAATTAGAACAACAATTGTCAACGCAGTAACAGTTAAATAATCAATTAAACAAGCAGTTACATGAAGAGAAACAGAGGGTAGATTCGAGTGTGATTCAAAGGCAGAAAGAATTATCGGAGGCATTAGAAAAATTGAAGACGATGAATGAACAGATGATAAAGACAAAAGATGAGAAAATTGCTTAATTATCAGGTCAAATAGAGAAGTTCAAGAGTCTTCCGTAGCCTGCCGATTTCAGAGCAAAAGCACTACAGATTAATAAGGCACTGGTAACACAAATAAGATTATTGTGTCATAAAATTGCTCAAGTTGAACCCCTGTGTGACATAACAGCATCAATAATCGATAAATCAGTCGATGCTAGACAGGACTTAGAGCAGGCCGATGAGACCTTAACAGATTTTCTTACTTAGAAGGACACTAATGAGGGACAGGCAGCAAATTTGCCTAAAATCCTAGAATCGCATAAAGAAATTCTATTCATGGAATGGCAGTCCCAATTGATGAAGGTAGAGAGAGCAGTTTCTAGATGCAAATTATCCACAAGTAATTTGATTGAATTAATTAACAATACTCTCTATTTATCTAATATGATCTCTTAATGTACACCAGGTAAATTACTATCGACCAAAACATTGGAGCAATCATGTTATCAAGAGCTAGAAAAGAATGGGAGATTGATCACAGGTATTAAACGTTTAACTTGGGACACCTATTGGTTGTTCCTAGTAAAACCATATAGCCAGAGAGTCGCCCTCAAGTGCCTAACAGATGCAATCGGGTGTATCATTTGCGATATACACGATGCCACCTATTCGGCTCAACTCAATTCTCGTCTCAGCCGCCCTCAAGAAGTGGAACCGATGCTAGTGATATGCCAACTCAGGTCAAAAGGCAAACAACCAGAGTGATGAATCATGTTGCTGACTACCAGATTGCTGTGGAGGAGATATTCAAGATCAAGTTATACCAATTTAGTAGCATTTTAATTTTGTAGTTAGTTAGTTTAATTAAGTATTTATAG
>APFE031590855.1:25619-47754 GCA_000404065.3 Pinus taeda | reverse complement strand
CATGTATTTAGAAAGGGTCCTAAGTTTTTGTATATGACTTAAACCTGAAGTTGCACTACTGTACTTCAGGTATATTTTCTTATATAAAGATTGGGCCAATTATTCCAATTTTGATAACGAAGCTTTTATGTGGATGTGCACTACTGCCTTTATTTAAAAGTATCTCTGAGTCGAAAGAAGGAATTCGAATTGCAATTGATGTTGGGAATGATTTGCAGCTCATATGGTACTACTATCTATGTCTGAATTCATTTTTTTATGTGAATTGTTATTTGATCATTCTTGCTATTATTGAATATATGTATGTGTTTTAACAACATTCTTTATACTATCCACTATTGGATGTTTATAGCGGGCTTTTCTTCTAATCATACATGTATCAGTAATATAAAAAGACAAGTGTAACAATGTTTTATTAATTACTTTGTTCAACTATTTGAACAAAGCAATTATTATATGAAAGAATGTCTATATTTATTGAATAGAGTCATCTATATGCCTATTGATGAACAGAGATCATCAAACGTTGAACTTAAGAATAGAAGCTTCCTAGGATAGAATACTTATTTGTATTTTCATTCTTTAGATTAAGTCATTCATCCATTATCACTTATTAGAAAAACAGTCACTCATCCATCCCCTTTTATTCATCACTAGGAAACTGGTCCCATTATATCTAGTCGGAGCCACCATCCCAAATGGAAAAGGAGCTGTATTAAGGTACGGACCAGGTGGTTATCCCCCGATGTTGATGCAATGATTTTTGAGGAATCAACAAGTACCGAAGACCCCATTGTAGACCCAGAGAATGTTAATTCTCATTTTATTCTTAAACGGTGACAGAATTTAGGTGCTAGTGGCACACACGAGAAGCACAAGTCTGATAAGACTGTCGATGTGGAGACCATGGTCCCCACTGAGGGTGACCTTGATGAGATTGGAGATATTGTTCGGACTGCGACAGAAGAAATTTAGGGCCATATTGATGATCAATACCAATTTTTTTTGTCAAAGCTCTAAGTGGGCCTCACAAAGTTGCAAGTTCTGGCGAGTCAGGTTCAAGTGAGTGTGGTCCAAGTGAGCCAATCTCAAGCGAGCGTGAAGCCACCGACATTAGGTAGTGTGTAGTTGTTCCTCACCTTATATCTCCACGTTGTGCCTCTACTTGATGGATCCTTGTATTTTAACAAGGCCGTGGAATGGGATACTTCCCAGCTGCCCAAAGACATAATTATTAACCTCGCGAAGCTCCCCCTCTCCAAACTGCATGAGCTAAACCAAGGTGTAGCCGATGAGCTTCAGGTGTGAGAACAATGAGCTCTCATGGTGATCAAGGATGCACAAATCACTAGTCAATAGATTTGCCATGAAAGGCACATATCTCTCTAGGACAATGATGAGGCAACTACAAGAAGGGTGCAACTAGAGCAGGCCATTTCAAGAGCATGAAATGAGCTCCCCAAGCTCCAGATTTAGTTGGAGGCATTTTCTAAGGATAAGGTGCAACAACAGGCAGATGCGCTCAGAGAATCAAAGGGGCAAGTGGATAGAGTTTGTTTCAATCTACAACTCCAAATAATTGAGCTTCAATTGAAGCTGCATCCCACCACCCCACGAGAGATTAGAGATTAGCCCAAGGTTGCCATTAGAATAGATAGGTTGAAACTCGATGTTGTAGTAAAGGAGTGTATCCAGTTATTTGAAAAATCTCTAGAACTGTGGGATTCATTGTAGGAGGACCCATAGGGTAAGAAGATCGAAGTTTCCATTTGAGATAAGAATATCCAGTATGATGAGATAAATTAAATAGCATGCACCCTAGGCCCTATGCAATGGTTCGCCCGATTGAAAGAGGGGACATCCCTACAAGGACAAATCGAAGACTTGCATAAGAAGATGCATACCATCACTGCATGAATGCAACCATGGGAAGAATAAGCATGGTAGCTCTCATAGACCATGGAAGGCATGCTTAAAAGCATGTAGCAGAAGAAACAAACCATCGGCTTAGCAGCAGATGGGCCAACTACAAAAAAATTGGTGGAAGAAGTGCAATAGGAAGTTGTTCAATGCACGGAGGCACTTCAACTAGTGAAATATTCCTTTAACAACCTAAAAGAAAAGATCCAAATCATACCAACAGAGTGACTCAAGGATGAGTCACATAATTGTGTTAAGCGCCTGTTGGGATGGGGTCCTCTAGGCCAAATTATGTTAAAAGATTGTAAGTCTCCACATTTTAAGGAACGAAGTGCGAGTAGCGTAGGTCAAATAGGAGTCAGGGGGTTTTAGGAAGGTAAAAACCCCTTACATTTTGATATTGTTTTGAGATTCGCCCATGGTTTGTGGACCATGGTATTGTAATAAAGAAGGATATATAAAGAGATGCCTTAGCAAGTCTAGAAAAAAAAAAAAAAAATCACTTGTTATGATATGGTTTGGGTCTGTAAGTTGTAGATATTTCTATGTTTTTGGGTGAAGGGGAAGGCTCCTACAGATGAGTGCGCAAAGACCTTGGTAAGTCCACAGTTGAGTGTGCGGGCTTCTACAGTTGTGTGCACAAGGTCTGGAAAGGCTGTAAAAGAAGATTTGAAGTAATAGAAAGATAGTTGAAGAAAATATGTGTCTATTTTTATGCATTGTGTATTTCTATATTTACATGCAACTGAATGATATTTATCTGTATTTTATCTTAATTACTCTATGAAGATCTAGATCAATTGTTAGATGTTGTTTTATGTATGATTAGATAGTTACATGAAGTTTATACCTTTCTTTAACTGGAAATCATCTAAGTCTCATGAATTAGGGTCCGTGAAGGTGAGATTTGAAATAAAACTGCAAAAAGTGCCTTAAACCACATCACATAGCCTTTTGGATGTAAAAGCCTAGTTCTAGCATCCCCCAATACTACCTCGGGTGAGACTGCAGCCTGTGTTACTCGGATTATTTCCGAAAGGGCCAATAGTGTATGATTTTGTTGGTTAACGTAGCTAACTCTAAACCTGGGTCCAAGCCCCCTCAAGCCAACACTTTGCTAGCCTTCATAGGCCCACACTTGGTTATCTTAGAATATACTTTTTCTCATCAAAAATATGACCTTCTTTAACTACCTCAGAGTAGGTCATTTGTTGGCCTCAAAACTTTGTATATTCTCCTTAGATCATCAAAATACCCACGAACATAACAAATATGAAATACCTCAAATTAGGTTGTTCTTACCTCAAATGCGAGATTCTTTCATGCTTCAAATTCATTGCTTACAACAAATTAGGTTACCTCATAAATATTTGAACTTGTCATCCATAGATTATCTGAATTGTTGCTCGAAAGGGAGGAACGATAGGTATTTATATAGATTTTTAAGTGGTTAAATAGCTGCCTTTAGAAGTTAGGTTGACTTGAACAATTTAGAGGGTCGACTCGACTAAGAGGAGGCCAACATGACATATATTCAAATTTTCTTTTTCAAAACTAACATCAACATGTCTAATATAAATTTCATTTTGACTTCTTTTGACTTGAGCATGAAGAACAAACTTACAAATACATCAAAGATCCAAAAATATACATTATGAAGAACAACCATAGTTACAAAATTCAACAAAAATAACACCTCTTTTTTCTTGTATTTGACTTCTTCATTTTATCTTTTTCATTTTGAAATCACCAAGAATCTAAATCCTAATATATAGCTAGGTTGAAATAAGTTTGTGTTAAGCCCTATGTAATTCCATTTTTTAAGCATAAATCTCTATTCAAATCTTGAGATAAGCAGTTATATTTCTATCATTATATTAATATTGTTGGTTATACCATTTAATTGTAATTGTACCTTTTGTTTCCCATATATATACTAAGGAAACCTAGTTTTAGCATTATTTCATCTCATTCTTGTCCATTTTTTCTATTGTAAAATGAGGTTTCCCATAGAAGAGAATTATATATAATTTCCCATAGAAGAGAATTATATATATATATATATATATATATAAAGGAATGGAAATTATTCCATTTATATTTTCATGTTATTTTGGTATTTGTTTCCTACCATTCAATATTAAAGACTACAATCTTAGTGTTTTTCTCCTTCAATCAAGACATATTGTCATTTTCAGTATAATTTTTTTAATAAGTTTTAGACAACCAAATTTTGAGGAGTTTGAGAAGAAATATATAGGTACATCGGTTTAAGAAGAAATATCATAGTATTATAAGGTGAAATTTTATATGAAGAATAGATAAAATTTCATAAATACATCTGGAAAAATATTGACCATCCACAAAGTCTCCAAATTAGGGTTTGAAAGGTACATAACTTACAATTAGCATAACTTTTGATTCTAATATATTTTTTGGTGATTCAAACTTCATGATAAAGAGAAAAGGGATCATTATTATTATTGTCTTTCCAGGCAGAAAAGGGTGTTCCAACATGTACTTTACCATTAAACCTCCAGATAACTCAACCATGACTTAGAAAGAAATTGAAAATATAAATAACCAACTATCCCACTTGTACTAGAAATAAGTTAATGAATTAAGGGATAAGTAATTAAAAAAGGATCATTTGGAAAACATCAAAAGATAAACATAATAAATGAAAGAACATATGGAAAATACGAGAGAAGGATTGCAAAACTTCATGTTATCCATGATAAAACATACCATAGATCAAATATTCCCTAAACACGATATCATGACACAAGGAAATGATGAAATTGGTGAGGAGATGAATGTTGAGTCCCAAAATCATGATTATTAATCACTTAAATATCGACATCATAAGGAGTTAAATCTGACACCATGGAATTACTTAATTCCCAAGATTGATTTGAGGATGTTTGATGAAAAAATTCCTATAATATTGATATTGTAGATGGAGAAATTCTTTGATCTATGCCAAGTTCCAACCTTGAAAAGGTAACTCTTGTATCCTTGTATTTAGAAAATGATTAGCTTGTATAGTATTAATGAAATTGTGAAAAAAAGGATTCTATTATATCTTGGTCCATTTTTATGGATGAATTAACATTATGGGGATACAAAAGCAATACATTCTTTAGTCAATTTGATAAATGTTTAGAAAAGAGGTTCAATTATAAAACACATTCAACTATTCCAAAAACTAAGTCTCATGGTAAAGAAAATTTTAAAGAATATCTTGTTGGAAATTTTTAATGGCACTTTAAAGGAAAGCATCCAAAGTGAGGTGCATCTCTTGGAACCTAAATTCCTAGACCATGCTTTTAGTCTAGATAGGAAATTTGAAAGTAAAAATATGGTTACAAGAGAGAATTGTGTTTCTTCTCATAACTTTACCCAACCAATAAGGTTGACACCTTGACAAATGGATGAAACAAAATAAAATGGACTATGTTTAAATTGTGATAGCAAGTACAATAATGGTCATAAATGTAGTGATAAGAGATTACTCTACAAAACTTGTGAAGGGGAAGAAGATCAATAATTAGAACCATCACAAGTTCTAGAGCTAGAATATTCCACTCCACTAATATGTTTTCTTTCATTAGTTGACATAAATACTTCATTAAACCTTGAGCTAGAAGTACATATCAAAAAGAAAAAGGTAACAATGTTGATTGATTATGGTAGTACCCATAACCTCATCAATTAGAAATTAGAAAAACTTTTCAATCTCTTTGTATTTCCAACACCATAGTTTCAAGTCATGATTGTAAATGGAGGTATCATAAATTGTTTATGGAAGTTCCATAGTATTAACCTCAATATGGGATAGTATTTATTAGTATTCCCATGCTTTCAATCTAAATGGGTGGTTCCAATGTTGTATTAGGGATCCAATAATTACAATCATTATAAATAGTTGTTGTTAATTTTCATGATCTTTTCATGAGATTTTCTTCAAAAGGAAAATAAATTTAGGTTATAGGTATCTAGGGAAAACCACTTAAAGTGATGATATTTATAAACATCGAAAAAAATTAATAAAAAAAAGCACATCATGGATTAATAACACAATTGTGTTCACTAGATGTTCAAACACATATATCCCGTGCTTTAGTGGATCTCCCAAAAGTTATCAAAAATCATTCATACGTGTTTGAGAGATTCCTAAAGGTATTCCACCTGCTTGAGATCATGACCAGACTATTCATTTGCAACAAAGAATAACACTGCTTAAAATTATTCCTCATAGGTATCCATATACACAAAAGAGTCAAATTGAGTATATTATTCAACAAATGTTAGATGATAGCATAATTCAACCTTGGCAAAAAAATATATGTACTTGTGGAAATGGGTAACAAAAATAATGGTTCATGTGTGTGTTTCTGATTTATACAACTAAGAAAAATGACTATCAAAGATAATGTTCCTATTCCTGTCATTGATGAATTATTAGATGAAATGAATGGATAAATTTTGTTTACTTTGTTGGATGTCTGTCGAGGATATCAATGAATAAGAATGAGGCAAGAAGATATTCCCATAAATACATTTATACAACGTGAAGTTCATGATGATATTTTGGTTATGCCATCCTTCAACATTTCAAAGCTTCATGAATTTTATTTTCAAACCATTCCATAGAAAAATTGTGTTAGTATTATTTTGATGGCATACTAATTGCGCCAAGAGGTGCTCTCCATCCCAAAATGGAAGAGATGTTGTAATATCATGTCATGTTATTGCTATGTTATGTTATCTAAACATTTTGAGTCAGTCAAAATACTACTAGTTTTTCCACTGTGGGTTTTGACAACCATGTTTTTTCCCACTGTATTCTTATCTAGTGTGGCTTATTTAAAGGCATAAAATTCCAATGAAGTTGTTAAGTTTCTTGATATTGCAATGATGATTTTTCTAGATTTCTTAATCTGATTATACATTCGAATCCTGCAAGGTATTTGTCAAATTGGATTTTCTAGCTCTGGTGAATATTTTAAACATCTACCTCTATAAGCATTTAATTAATTCTGATTAGGTATTAATTCTTACTTATATAAGCATTTAATTAATTCTGATTAGGTATTAATTCTTACTTATATAAGCATTGAATTTATTCCCACTGGGAAGCAATTATTCTTGTTATGTTGTAGCAACAAATGGGGAATACATATATGTGTGTGTGTGTGTGTGTGTGTGTGTGTGTGTGTGTGTGTGTGTGTGTGTGTGTGTGTGTAGAAATTGGGTTGTTTATTTCCAACTGCTCACGAAGTTTTAATCTAAATTGTAAAACATAGATCTAGACTATTGCTCTGCAAACATTAACTCACAATTTAGAACAAAAAATTCAGACATGTAAGACAGAATAACACACATGCAACATGTATTTTTATCGAAAGAAATATTATAAAAACCACAATGCCTCTTGAATTAATCAAATGAAATAGAGATGTAATATAATTTCTTTTCCCAACTAAGCTCACTCGGCAAGTGCACAACCTATTTCTCTACTCACTAAAGGTATTTGACCTAAACTTAGTCAAATTTTCCCTCACCTTGAGCTCTTATTTCCTTTCATTGTTCCTTGAAGAATTAGCCCTTATTATTTAGGAAATTCCCTCAACTTAATTGCACAATTCCTTTAGGTTGATCATTTGACTGCATGCAACACATGTACGCTCAATACTAGTATACAACTGATGCTACACTACCTTGGAATCTCCACCTCAATTGGGTAACTCGAATTCTCTTTTTTATGTAGCTATTTTGGGTTGATTGATCAATTAAATGGATGATCACTAAGTTTTAGTGATGTCCCACTACTTAACTGACCTTCCACTAGTTTCTCCAAAAGTTGGAACTAGTTTAACTGAAAATCACTTGAGATAACTGACCTTGATTGCTACAAATTAGCAAGCACACATGCATAAATGAACTCTGACTCCTCCAACTCGTATTTACTAAGTAAAACAGGTGACGCAAGCCATGTCACACAAGTTAACATCATCCAAGTTGTTCACTAATGTGGAAATTTGAATTTTCTCAATTTAATCAAGAAAAATCAAATTGAGAATTGCTTGTTGCATTTTTAAACACTCTCTATTAGCAAGAAAGGGATTATCAACAACCACTATCCTACACCTGTGGATCTCGAACTTCCCTCTTGACAGGCCTTTGTCAAAATATCAACATCTTGTTCCTCAATCAGAATGTACTACAACAACATTATCCGCCTCTACACACAATCCCGTAAATGATGATAATGGATATCTATATTCTTGGATAAATCATGAAAAAAAATATTTTCAAAGAGCTTGATGCAACTCTAATTATCATAGTAGATCATAGTTGGATCCATCATCTCACCAAACAATCCAATAAGTATATTTTGTATTTAGATCACCTCACATGTTGTTTGACTAGTAGCTATGTATTCTGCTTCTACTGAGTTGAGTGCCATAGATATTTTCTTCTTACTGTACCAAAAAACAACTTCGGACCCAACATTAAAATTACGCCTGATGTACTCTTCAAGTCTGATGGACTCTGCACGTAATCTTTATCTATTAATCTACATAATTTCACTCCCTATGTCTATATGTACCATAGCACATATTTAGTCTTGTGTTCACAAGATACATTTGTGAACCCACCATCTGTCGATAAATAGTAGCATCCACTTCCTCACCTAAAGTGGCATCATCTTTCCTCCAATTAGTCACTAGAGGTCTATCCATGGGTTTTCAACTGTCCATGCAGAACCTTTGAAGTATCTCACTGGCATAATTTCCTTGAGAGACAAATAATTTCCCATCACCTTGTCATATTTCAAATCTAAGGAACTAGTGCATGAGGCCCATGTCCTTCATTTCAAATTCTCTTTCAAGGTCCTCCTTATAAGATATGATCATCTACTCATCACCAGTTAAAATCAAATCATCAACATATAAGAAAATAATCAACAATTTACCTTCTATCAAGATATGATAGAGGTTTGCATCTGCTTCACTTTTGGTGAATCCCAAACTGATGAAATAGTTATCGATTATGTTGTACCAAGCACAGGGTGCATGCTTGAGACCGCCCAATTCTCACTTGAGTATGCACACATGATACTCCCGATCAAAAGTCTCGAAGCCTTTTAGTTACTCAATATACACCTCCTCCTCAATAAATACATTGAGGAATGTTGTTTTCACATCCATCTAGTGGATATTCCACCTCATCTGTGTAGCCAGAGCAAGAATTGATCTCATCGATGAGTACCTTGCTACAGAAGCAAAGGTATCCTCATAGTCAATCCCCTCAACTTGAGAGTACCCCTTGGCCACAAATTTGTCCTTGTACTTTTCAATTCTTTCATCTTCTACATGCTTTACCTTGAAGGTCCATCTCAAACTCACAACTCATTTATCTATTGGTATTGGAACCACTTCCCAAACTCTATTATTTACAATGAACAACCTATACATGTTTCTCTATTGCTTCCTTGAAAGAGGATGGCTCAGTATCTACAAGCTCAGGCATTAGAGCCATGTAGCCAATGTACTAATCTGGTCACCTTCCTTATCTGCACTGATTTGAAGGAGCACCCAAATTCTCCCTTACATCCTACACAAGTCTCACAGCTTCCCTTGTACCATTCCTTCCTTCTCCGGATGGTTTTTCTTGAGTGGTTGTCTCCACTCTCTGCTCCTCCATTTGTGATTGCTCCACAACTTCCCGAGGCTCCTCCTTTAGAGCTAAAATCTCCTCTTCTACTGGGATTTGAAGCTTCCTCTTAAGAGAGCACTACATTCCTTTGACTTCATCAAAATTTACATCCCTTCACACAACTATCACTTTGAGGGATCACAAGTACACACAGTAGTTGTGGGGAGTTTCTATGTAACCCACAAATATCCCCAATTCTACTATCAACACTAGCCTCTTCCTTTACTATCTGGCTTTCTCCCCAAGAAAGCCTCCTCCGAAGTTATCATGCCAAGAATCCTGTGAGGAATTTGTTTATGTAAATAGACTATTGTGTTGCATTCCTTGGCCCACAAATGCATAGGTATGCCTTGATCATGCAATATCGCCCTTGCTGCTCCCACAATGCTATGGTTCTTCCTCTCAGACACCCTATTCTATTGTGGGTTGTTAGGTAATGTCAACTCTTTTTGAATGCCTTCTTTTGCACATAAATTTTTAAATTCAATTGACACATACTCACATCCATTATCTTTTCTAAGAGCCTTCACCTTCTTGCCCATTTCTTTCTCAACTAATGCATTGGATTCTACGAACTTGGAGAATGTATCATCATTCTTCTGCATGAAAAATGTCCAACACTTCCGTGAGAAGTCATCAATAAAAATGAAAAAATATTTGTTCTTGGCAGTGCAGGCTATTGCGAAAGGTCCATAGACATTAGAGTGGATCCTTTCGAGGACTACATGTGCTTGGTTGTCCCAATCATGGAATGTGGATTTTGTGTACTTCCCTAAGCTACATCCTTTTCATACATCATGTTGCTCATGTGCTCCTTTGGGAAGGCCCGTGGTTTTCTGTTGCATGATATTCAAAGCACCATGATGCAAATGGTGAAGTATTTTATGCCAAAGTTCAACAACATCATGGCTATCCACCTTCTTCACCTTTGGGCTTAATGCAACACAATCCTCCACATCTAGCTAGTAAATTTTCTTCGCACGAACCTCGATCAATGATGATATTCCAAAAATACAACAAAGACAAGATTTTTCTTTAGGCCTAGAATGAACATGAAATTTCGTAACCCTGAGGTGGGGGGCTAAATCCCTCTGAAAGGTGATTGTACCAATCCCATTCATGTTATACCTTCCATCGTCCCCCATCTCGATGTGCATCTACAAATATTTCTCTTCCAGTTAACTGAAAATGTTATATACCTAGGGGGGATAATATAGGGTACAAATGGAGGTACCCAAGGTAATAATGTAATAAGGGGATGGGCCATAGTAATAAATAAGGTGGTTAATCCATATCATGTAAGGGACCACAAGTAGTTAGTAATAATGTAATGGGCCCATGGTATTAGTTCGATGGTATGAGGGAACCATGGTAATGACCCATGGTATTGTATGTATGAGGCCTATATAGAGGCTAGAGACTCCACATGGAGTGATGTCAAGAATTATTGCATGAACAGGCATATGGCTTGTGGAGTGCTCTCCTTCCTTAAGGAGTGAATGTATGGTGTTGCCCTACCTTAAGGGTTTGACATTAATAAAGAGAAGAATTTCTATATTCAGATCTTGTTATTCTTGGGTTTATTTCTATTATCATATATTTATGGGTTAGATCTATAATAAGTGGTATTAGAGCACTTTCTTGGGAAAAAGTGGAGATTTTTTTTATTTTTTGCAGGATTTCTGGGGCGGCGAGTTTTCAGATCAGATATGTACATTTTGGAGAAAAATCTCCAAAATCTAATTGCAGATCTCGATTCTTTGCAAAAAAATATCCAATTTCAAAAAACAATCGGCTGAATCAAAGTCCGGATGAAGGAGATATTGCTGATCTAAAAATTTGTGGTGTTGCAGACACTTTTTCGGGGCAACGAGTTTGAGGTGCAGATCGCAACGTCCTGGTGAAATATCTACAAAATATAATTGTATATTTGAATGTTTTGAGAAAAGTTACCCAATTTCAAAAAAACAATCAGTCGAATCGGAGTCCGGATGAGGGAGATATCGTTGATTTAAAATCAGTTATTTTTCAGCAATTTTTGCGACGGCGAGACAATTGCAGTGTGGATTGGAAATTCCAGTACCTAGATCAAGATTTCTATCACATGGGCAGATGCAGAATGGTTGTTCCATTTCAAAAAATAGGTCATAATAGGGATTCTGAGCAATATTGATGGAATTGTGACCATTTCAAATTTTCGCCAATTTTTTTTGTGATGGCGGCCCTAGATCAGAATTTGAGGGACTTGTATAAATTTGATGCCTCTCATCTAGCCAAATGGCTAACACAAATGGAGAAATATTTCAAATTGGATTACGTCTATGATGATGCGACTCAGCTGAGTGTGGGAACAATGTACTTGGACAATGAAAGATGGCAATGGTGGCAAGGGCATCAACGTTGCTATGGAAGGCCCTTGACTTGGGACACATTCAAAAAAGCTCTTATGGACCACTTTGACCGTAAATCTAATCTTGTGGATAAGCTCACACAGACAGACACACAACATAGCAAAGATTTTATTTTTACAGGAAATACGGAAACCAAGAAACCTAAAGGGTTATTTTCTGCTGGTATCTCCTTATTGCAGGTTCATGGAGTGATTCAAAAGGAGAAGATCGTTTTGTCTATAAATCCTAGCTGCAAGCATAATTTTATCAATATTAATTTGGCAAAAAAATTGCAAGTTCCAGCAAAACACATTGAAAACACACAGGTGGATGATGAAAATGTTCAAGTGTATAAGGATTTAAAGATTTCTATAGATAAGTATGTGTTGCATGGTGATTTTTATAATTCATAGATGGATAATATGGATGTTTTTTTGGGATATTCTTGGATGGAATCTATGGGTACTATCAATATTAATGTGCAGAAGAAATTCTTGAAGCTCTGGGATAAAAAGAAGAAAATTACATTATAGGATATTTCCACCAATAAACAGGTAGAGTCCAAGGAGGCTGAAGCAGAAGATGTTCTAGGGACTGACATATCAGATGATGAGCCAGTGATGATCAAAAATCAAACACAAACAGAGGTTGAAGCAGGAAAGGTTACAAGTGCTGATACATCAGATGAGGGCTCAGTGGCTGAAGTAATATTGGAAGATAAGACACCACAACAGGCACCACAACATAACAGTCAGACTCCAGTGAGGGGTGAATTAAAGAAAAAGACACTGTGGATTAAAACTTCAACATATCATCACCCACATCACCTCACAAGACAACAACCATCAAGATGGCAATCAATTAGCCACAAGGACAACAACCCCCGCGGGACAGATAGAGAGGAACGAAGATCCACCTACTACACATCAACACAGAAGAGCTACCACAGTCAACTTACATCTCAAGCGAGCGAGGCACCAGCGAGATCGAGGGTTCACCTTTCTCTTGGATGGCTAGATGCACGTGCATGGTACCAGTGGACTACTCTTTTGAGTAGATCTTATTATTTGTGGTTCTTCCCATGTTTCGGGGACGAAACATGCTAAGGGGGGTGGAATGTTATATACCTAGGGGGGATAATATAGGGTACAAAGGGAGGTACCCAAGGTAATAATGTAATAAGGGGATGGGCCATAGTAATAAATAAGGTGGTTAACCCATATCATGTAAGGGACCACAAGCAGTTAGTAATAATGTAATGCGCCCATGGTATTAGTTCGATGGTATGAAGGAACCATGGTAATGACCCATGGTATTGTATGTATGAGGCCTATATAGAGGCTAGAGACTCCACATGGAGAGATGTCAAGGATTATTGTATGAACAGGCATATGGCTTGTGGAGTGCTCTCCTTATTTGAGTGAATGTATGGTGTTGCCCTATCTTAAGGGTTTGACATTAATAAAGAGAAGCATTTCTATATTCAGATCTTGTTATTCTTGGGTTTATTTATATTATCATATATTTTTGGGTTAGATCTATAACAGAAAAATTCTCTATTCCATGTCATGTGGAACGATGCACCTGATTCCAAGTACCACACGATCCCCATCACTATGCCATGGGGAAATAATGTCATCATGGTAGTAGTGGATCAAATCACATGGAAGTAATGGATCAAATCACAAAGTATAGTATCTCATCCCTTTAGAGAAAGTATAGTATCCAAAACATTCATGGAAAAAATTCAAAAACTACATGGAATCCCCAAGATTATTATGAGTGACAAAGATCCAATATTAATGTAATGATTTGGACTAAATTATTTTTTTACTTTAGATATTCAATTGGATAATAGCTCATATTACCATCCTTAGTCCAATGGGAAAATTGAGATTGTGAATAAGTTCCTAGAAGGGTATCCTCTTTGCTTTGCATCTCCTAAATAGACATAATGAATGAAGTGATTTCCTTTGGAAGAATGGTGGTACAACACATCCTTCCATATTTCATCAAAATTTCCCCATTACGGAACCTTATATATATCATCCTCCATACTTCACATCACGCTTGAAATAGAATGCAAAAGTTCAAGTAGTGGAGGATATCATATGAAACAAACAAGAGATTCCAAAACAATTGAAGTAAAACTTAGTTATAGCACAAAATAGGATGAAACATCATGCACATAAACATTCCAATGAAAGGGGATTTGAATTGGGGATTTTGGTATTTTTTAGACTACAACCATACAAACAAATTCCCCTCAAGAAAAAAAAGAAGAAGAAAAATTTATCATCCTGGTATATGATGGTGCCTATAAGGTGTTGCAGAGGATTTTAAATATGGATTGAAAATTGGATTTTCTTCCACATACAAATGTAGTCTTCCATGTTTTATTCTTTAATATGGTAATCAGTGACAAGATCCTAGTTCAAACTATTATACTAGAAATGAATAATTAACGAATAAATTAATTATTGAGTACCTTGTCAAATGGAAGTTGTGATGTGGGAAGATGAGTTATTCATGTAAAAATATCCATATTTAGTCAAGTGGATAAAACTTCTTTCAATAGGAGTGGCATTTTAATCATAAAGCACCATTTGAAGCCCTAGATATAGAATTATATTTCTATTGTTATGTTATTATTGTTTGATATACCCTTAAATTATAATTTTATCATTTGTGTCCTATATATATACACACTAAGGAGGCCTAGTTTTATGATCATCTCATCTCAATCTTACACATTTATTATATTGTAAAAGGAGGTTCCCCCCTCAAACAACCTTGCAATTTATTTTTATATTTTTTCAAGGTGTGAGAATATTCTCTTTATATTTTTTGCCTATTTTCATATTTGTTTCCTAATAGTTTGATTGTTGATTTGCATTGAATAATAAGTGTTTCCCATTGGGGTTTCATTCGAACAAAGAACAAATATCTCTTGCTTTATTTTCCTTCCTGTGAAATAACATTTCAATTTCAAGTCATCTTAGTTTCAAAATTTTTCTTTCAAGCATATTTATTTTCAAATTTGGTAAGGCCACAAGTACATACACTTCACTACCGAATTAAATGTTTGGTTCATGACCTCAATATTAGCCTAAAATCAATCATCTAGCTTAATTCATTAAATTTCTAATTGGTAACAAATGGATTTTTAATAGCTAATTTAATTTTATGGGGATTGGAATCCAAATAATTCACCACAACCATTCACATTTAAAACGGAGTGGTTAATTAATTAGGGAACCTAGCATTATTTCTAGTGGATATAGTTAAGACCCATTTAGTAACATATGAAATATTTAGGGTGGATAATGCCAAGTTTGGGACCAAATGTTTGATTAAGATTCCTAGCTATTTCAATATATAAAAAACCTTGATAGTTTAATTTCAAATTGAAGGAAATATAACATGTAGCATGTATATATGAAGAATCAATGTAGTGTCCATTCTATTAGGTTTTTACCTTTGTGTCTCTTACAAGAGGGAGATCACTTGTGATAGATTTCAAAAAGTCATTAGCATCTTATAGCTATAATTGTCTCATTAATATCTTCACTTGTCTTCATTGTGAACTTCATCACCTCTCATGGTACGTGTTTTGAAGGTCCTCATTCTTCTCTTTATTCTCTTTCCTTGGTGAATCCAATAAATATTTACAAGAAAATGATTTGGAAGAGTTAAATTCTAGGACTATTTGAGTGCCTTTTTCTGTCTCTTGGCTAGATTATTTTCTTTTCATATGATAGGAACTTCAATTAGTATTTTGATATTGTGATTCAAATGCACTTTATACCACTTAATGCACCACTTAACCACATATTGTCCCCTTTTTTTATCACTTATTTCTTAATTTCTTACTATTGTGACTCTATTTCTTTAATAAATTAATTACATCATTGGAAGAGGTACTAGGACCTAAGAATTGTTTTTCCCCATAGGAGACTATCTCATAAAATAAAAGGCCATCCTCCATTATCGATGCTTTTTCATGTCTTATCTCCCACTCTAAGGGTTCGAGTATAATTGGTGGAAGATTATAGTCACTCATTAGGGTCATCATTTTCAAATTTCAAAATCCCATCTTCTTTAGTTTTTGAACAATTGTCCCTTTAAAGGCAACGTAATTCAAGTACACCTAAATTTAATCCCCGTTCAACTAGTTTATCTTCATCTACCTCATATAAAATCTTAGTTTCCATCATTGAAAGAAGTAATCAAAATGAAGACCAACATCAAACTAAAACCCTCCTTTCTTTACATTATATGACGAAGTTGAATCTCTCACATTTAACCAAACTCATAAAGGATCCTATTTGACATGACACTATTTGGCTAGTGATGTTAACCAAGTTTCCCTCTAATATCCCTAAGTTTGAGGTTCATGCTAGAGAGGATCCCTCCAACCATATAATGTCACCTCACCTTTGGTGGTCATAAAATAGTAACATGCGTGACCTTATTAGGCTTAGGTTGTTTGAATGCATCCTCATGCATGTCACTAAATGGTATATGATCAACTTGCTAATACCCATAAAACCTTTGAGTCCATTTCCAAAGTATTCTTTTGACTTTTTAAGCTACCTGTTCGCCATGATGTAATAATTTGAAATTATCACCATGTTTCATTAAAAATCAGGTACCCATATCATTGATCATATCCACAAATTGTGTAGGTGAAATGGCTTATGTAAGGATGAAATTAATGAACAATTCCAATGGACTATTTCTTGAAGTCCTTACTTCCTCCTATTGGTGAAGAGATCACCATGACCATGCATAAAAATAAGAAGGAAGACATTCCAAAATCCAAACAATATAACCTAATGTATGCCTAATTAGGGTATTGTACCGAATTCTTCCTAATGATCCTATCTCTCATTTGTAACATCCCTAGTTAAAAATCCATGTAAAAAAATATAAGACCATGGTCATGGGACACGTATTCCAAACTGAATGTTGGGAAAAACATGTTAGCGTGGGTGTTCATTGGTTTATTATGGCTAAGGAAATTGGCAAAGGCAATGGGTAAGGCATTAAAAAGGAAAAATGGCATTTTTGGCACATTTATTTATGAAAATAATGAAAATTAGGAGAAAAGTAAGGTGAAAGGTCATAGGGTGCATGTGAGGAGAAAAATGAAGGAAAATAATGGAAAATGAATAAAATAGAGGCCTCATTGATAAAAAGGCTTCTGGGGATCGGTTCATGGAATTTTGTTAGTTCAGTTTTGGAGTTGTCTTGATATTCTCTCTCTCTCTCTCTCATTCTTGGACACTTAGAGTTGCCTTGGATCATTTTGGCATTGGATCAATAAAGGAAAAAGAAGACAAGAGGAAGGAAGAAGCAAGCAAGGAAGAGCATGATCAAGTAGCTATCACAAGATTCTTTGTAGGTATCGATTTGCATGTGTGATTTCCATGCTAGATTTGGCATGCATGGTATTGCATGTGGTTCTTTGATGTTATGGCATGGGTTTTTCCAAGTGTGATAGTGTTTTCAGCCTAGCCTTTCCATTTCCATATATCCAAGGTGTGATGGGGTTCTCATGTTTTTGTTGAGTTGGATTTCCAGATGGATTTGAAGCTAAGTGAAGTGGATCTACGAAAGAAATAACACATGGCCTAATGATTCCTGGATTAGACTATGGAATGTGGTAAAGCCACTGGCTTAGTGACCCTTGAACGAGACTATGGATTGTAGTAAAGATAGGTATTATGTGCCTCGGTGGGCCTAGGAATCCTCAACCGGTGAATAGAAGGATATACGGTAAAACCTAGAGGAGTGTACTCTCCATCAAGCCTTGTAATCCTAGGATGGGATATACGATAAATCCTGAATAGTGGGTCTCGTTTTAGGGCCTAGTGATCTGGTGTGGATTGCGGTAGAGCTTGAGAGACAAGAAAATTCCTCATGGTGTAGGCAGAGAAATCCGGTGGTATCCATGGTTTTTTTGGCCTAATGATGTGGTGGATATCATGGTAAATCCAGTTATTACATGTTTATTGTGTTGGCCTAGTGATCCGGGATGGATTACGATAAAGCCTGGTTTCTATTAATGAGGGTGAGGTGGTTTAGCCTCAGGATGCCCTAGTTGGTTCTTTTGGTTTGAGTCCCACATTCATGCTTGGAATATGGCATGGGGGTGATTAGCTGAAGAGAGACTTGGCTCAGCCAATCTATGGTCGGGTGGAACATGGTAGTCTCATACTGGGTTGGATTTTGCATTCATTAATAAGAGGTTATTTCCTTTGTATCTTATGAGTATTATACTAGCTTATATGTGGATTATATGGTTGTTGTTTCCTTGGTATTTATGTTGTTGTTATGTTGGTCATGAAAATGTATTATGGCAGTGCATACGTATGGTTCTCATCATGCTTTCACCTATAAATGAATGAAAAATGTATATATGTCCTAATGCATGAAACTACAGCTAATGTGTTGAGGCATCAATGCTTCTTAGTGATTCTCAGATGAGTATGAGACCCCTATGCCTAGATATGTTGTTTCAACTATAGATTACATACTTGTGACATGCTTGACCAGATTCCTGTCATGGCTAGTATGGGTCCAGTCAAGTGCTTATTCAAGTAATTTCATTTGTATCATTATTCCATTGTTATATTTCATATCTGAAGGTGTCATTTAGTTTTGGGTAGTGACCTAAGCTCTGGGGCTGAAAAAGTGGTTCAAATCCTGGGGACATAGGCACAACACTGAGCAGAAAAGTCCCTAGATGTTCGCATACCATGCTGTGGGAGCATCTAGAGCCTTTTGGACACATGCATTCCCATATCATGGGAGTGTCCGGGGGTTAATTGATCTAAAAATTTAGTGGTACTAAGGGGCTAGTTACCTGAGAGGTTGGGATGGTTCCTGGGAGTCTTGTTGCTAATCTGGAAGGTCTCCATGGTGTGTTTCCATTGGTTCCCCTTCCTTAAGGTGACTTAGCAAGTCGAACCATATCATAGTAACTTCTTGTCACATGTTTACCCTGGTTGGTTGGTTACTTAGGTAGACTTGGGAGGAGGGTGTTACAGAGTGGTATTAGAGCATGGTTCACCCCTCAGACTAGATGGATTGTGTGTTGTTCATGCATTCATGTCGGTTGCATATGTGTTTCTTGTCTTGTAAGACCATGTGCTTGTTGCATTTGCATGGTGTTGACATGGTTGTAGTGATGTCACCATGTGAAGGTTGATGGTGTTGTTATGGGATGTGTCATCATGACTGTATAGTTGTATATGCATTCATTATGCATGTCAGTGTATATATGTTGTTATGCAAGCATTGTCATGGTTATGGTTATGCATGTATGGTAGGTCAGACATGCATTGTGAGGTCGTTGTATGCAATTAGGTTATCATGATGATATTGGTATGTTATGGTGCTAATGTGTTGGCAAAGATAGAGCAGGAAATGCATATCATCAAAGTGAAGTTGCAGCATTGGACCTTGAGGCAATACCATGTCATCCTACAAGTTGTATGTTGGGCATGCATGTATGTTAGTTAATGGATTGTTATATGCATTATACACATTAGGTTTATGTATATGTCTATTGATGTTATGGTTACATATATGATAAATGTTATTTGACCAGTGTACTCATATACATGTGTCAAATTGTCATGAATGATAGTACATGAATGATAGTAACACGTGGTTGTATGAATTGTTGTTGTTGATTTATGTTAGCTAACTTGATTATTTGTTATATTTCATTAATGAATATGTTATGTGTTAACCTTTAGTTAGCTTGATATTATGTTATATGTTGTTGATGAGCATGTTATATGTTAACTTGTTGTTCTTATATGTTAGTTAATGATTAGGGTTATTTCATTAAGATATTGATGTTATATGTATCATGCTAAATTGGATTGGCCTATGCAGATGGTCAGGGTTATGAAATTCAGGTATGATCCGACATTTTTGTGATATGGTGTTGTATTAATCTAGATTGATTGTGTAGATAAGATAGCCTCCCCTAAGATACATTAAGGTATGAGTTTCCTTATGTCCTCTATTTGGTGTTTGAATGTTTGACTATGTCATTTCTTTGGTGTTTGAGTGTTTGGTGTTTATTATGTCATATATCTGTTGTTTGAATGTTTGATTACTTGAATGATATGAGTATGTGTCTATAAGATTTGTTGCCAAAATGATCTTATTTGAAGATGGTTGTACTAATACATATGTGTTGAGACAGCTGATATGTACTTGAGTGTAAGTAGGTGATAGTTGTAGCATTATGTATTATGACTGATGAATGTGAGTTGATTGTTGAATATGACATGCTTTTTAGACTTGGTAAAGGCTGATTTCAAGTAAATATACATGATGTCTTGATCTTTGGAATGTGAGACTAACATGTGTGAGAAGTTGCAGGGAAACATTCTAATAGTTTATGTGTTTATATAACTAATAGTTGGGTGATGTGACAGTGCATAGTAAGAGTCAATTGTAGCAAGGAAAATATAAAAGAAAGGAATTGGGTGAAAATTCCTTTGGTTATGTTTGGAAACCATAATTCCAAACGAATGAGTGCTTTTCATACAGGAAGTCTTCTTAACCTTGAATTTTTCTGACATTATGAGGATAAGTATTATATTCATAAATATGTATTTGATAGGTACAATAGCTAGTTCCAGTTATGGATAGATTCGTCAAAGGATTGGAGTCCCTTGAGAGATGGCGTGGATGTGTTCAGTTGCAAGCAACATGCTTGGCATAACAAGGTAATATAACTGGTATATTTTTATATTTATTTATACATTGATAGTGATGTGTTTATGGAAATATGATGTAGGGGATTGCAGGGTAAAGAGACTACCATGAAATTCTGAAGAAGGCTCAGGTTGAGCTTTCCTTTGGAAGCACTGGGAACTATGGGGATTGAGTCATGGTGTCTATTGAGAGTCTTGTGATTTTGATTCTTTGTTCTTTGTTTGTGCTTGATTTTCAACTTTGTTTATGTCTAGTGTATAGCCATACCACTTTATTTGCAGTGTCGCATTGATATTGGCTTTCATGGTTTTATTCTTGTTTTCATTTTTTTCTTGCCTTTTATGTCTTGAGGGTCTTGGGAATTTGTTGGGAAAGAGGAAAGTTAATGGAGCTCAAAGGGAGTTAAATGAAACCTAGCATGGAATTTACGACCTGAATGAAGCTCGATGCATAAGGAAAGTTGAAGGTAAGAATATGGCAATCGGTTGGATTGGTTCGATCCATTGATGTAAATGGATAGTGGCAGTACAGTCATTAGAAAGGTAACAAAAAATATGAAGTAGATGTATCTAAGGTGTCAGATGCCTTGGCTATGTTGGGAATGATTATTCTCAATGTTGTGCATGGTGCGCACAAAGAAAGGGAGTCCTCTTAACATTGACCTCATAATATTTGGTAATTATGTTGTGATCATGTTTGTACTAGTGTTTATATATATTCATTATATATGTATGTATGTATGCCATTTTCTGATAGGATCGTGATTGTTTTATGTTTATATATATAAAATACAATTATGATTGTCCAACGGGGTTTTCAGAGATCATTCTTGTGGAGGAATGATTTCTTATGCAAGTGAATGGCATGATCAGGTTCTTGGTCTTATGGGAAATCAAGTGGGAAGAGTATCTGTAGGTTTTAACCCCATACAGAAATTACCTGCATACAAATTCTAAATCACAATAAAAATAAAAATTCAAGAGCATAACACATAAAACACATATGCACAGAGATTTCCCACTGGAGCCCAAAACTGGGACTACCAACTTGATTTTTCATTATGTTCCTTTCAATGTTACAATACATATTTATACATGCTGAAGCAACCAATACCATGGACCGAAAACCATTGCGTCCAAAACCATGGACCAAAAACCATAGGTAGGTTCACCTAACCTAATATAGGGTCCAAAAAAAAATTTCCCGGGGCGCTGCCCCGGACACGGTAGAGGGGGGCTACCCACCCCCCTCTAACCCCCCAGTTCACTATGTAGGTCATTCGTGGAAAGAATATAACACAACCCAACAATATCCCACTTGTTGTTTTCTTTCCACAAGAGAGCTTAGTCATTTTT
>APFE031590855.1:1032-21300 GCA_000404065.3 Pinus taeda | reverse complement strand
TTTCATCCTCAAGTTATACAGCTTTTTCCGTAGGAATAGTTTATTCACCAGAGACTTAGATTGGTACAAAGTCCCTAACTTGTCCCACAGAGCCTTCGCCGTAGCTTCCCCTGATACATTCAACAATACTGAATCTGAGACACACAATCGTAATTTGCTTTTTGCCTTCCGATCCAACTTCATCCATTCTTCATCGGTCACTCCCATTGGTTTAGTACCCAGATCTATCGCGATCCACTGATCTTTATCCACCAACAGATCCTCCATCTTGAGTTTCCACAACTCAAAAATATGACCATTGAACTTCTCAATCTCTATCTTTCCACTACTCGCCATATTCGTTCACCACCAAAATCGATCTCGCAGATCTCCCACTGAACAGGGTCTACCACAGGCCCGAGTGAAACCCCTCAGCAACAAAAGCGTCCCCTTGAAGCCAAAACAGCTTTGATACAAAATGTAGGTTTTAACCCCGTAAATCACATGAAAAATAAAAATGTGAGAGCATAACACATAAAACACATATACACAGAGATTTCCCACTGGATCCCAAAACCAGGACTACCAGCTTGATTTTTCATTATGTTCCTTTCAATGTTACAATACTATTTATACATGCTGAAGCATCCAATACCATGGACCAAAAACCATCGCATCCAAAACCATGGACCGAAAACCATAGGTAGGTTCACCCAACCTAATATAGGGTCCAAAAAAAAATTTCCCGGGGTGCTGCCCCAAACCCCGTAGGCGGGGGCTACCGAGACCCCGTAGAGGGGGGCTACCCGCCCCCCTCAAACCCCTTGGACAGGGGAGGCTGCCGCCCCCCTGTGACCCCCCCGCTGCACAATCGGCACAACAAAGGGGGGGCTCTGCCCCCCCTCTAACCCCCCGGTTCACTACGTAGGTTAGTCGTGGAAAGAATATAACACAACCCTACAGTATCCAGACAAATCTCCAAGGTTAGTATCACGTGGATATGAATTGATATTATGTGATTATACTATGTCTGTGTTTATGTTATGGATAGGCTAATGTTCAGAGATACATCAGCGAAATGAAAAAAACGTGATCTGCGGCATGCTAGGATAAGAATGCATGGCATAGAGACAATGTAATGATATTGTTGTGTATATGTTGTGCATATTGTATATTCAAGGATTGTATATATAATGTTGAGTGCATGTTGTATATATTGTACTATGTACATATAATGTTGTGTGTCTATTGTATGTGTGGTGCTATATACATATGGTGTTGTGTATGTATAGTACATGTGGTGCTATGTACATGTTGCATATGTAGTATTGTGTACATATGATTTTGTGTGTCTATTTTATATATGGTGTTGTGTGTATATTGCAAATGCAGTGTTGGGTATAGATGGTGCTATGTAGATGTTGGATATGTGGTGCTATGTACATATTGTATCGTGCGTATGTTGGATATCCAGTGTTTTGTGCATATGGTGTTGTGTGCATGTTGTACATATAGTACTATGTACATATGGTGTTGTGTGCATGATTATACATGTGGTGTTGTGTACATGTTGTGCATGTGGTGTTGTGTGCAGGCGGTGTTGTGTGCATGTCGTGCATGTGGTGTTGTGTATGTGTGGCATCGTGTACATGTCATGCGTGTGGTGCTATGTACATTTGGTATTGTGTACACATTATATAGGTGGTACAATGTACATATGGCATTGTGTACACATTGTGCAAGTGGTGTCGTGTACATGTGATGATGTGTACATATGGCATTGTGTACACATTGTGCAGGTGGTGTCCTGTACATGTGATGATGTGCACATATTGTGTAGGTGATGTGGTGTGCAGGTAGCACTGTATACATGTTGTACATATGGTACTAGTGTACATGTGGTATTGTGTGCATGTCATACATGTTGTGTTGTATGCATTGTTGAGCTAATTTATTAACACAAATTAACACAAGTATTCATTATCAGTCCTGGTTTGTAAAACTTGGAGGCATGTCCACAATGTATGGATATCAGATGTAGCCAAGCTTAGAAGATAAAATATGAAGAATTAAGGAAGTGCATATTACAAATATAAATCTATTTAAATAATTTCTAATTCACTCTTGCAATATATGAGAAAGGAAGTGGCTCTTAACTTAAGAGATCCATTTGTGTCCTTCTTCTTCAATATCACTTTGATGAATAGAAATAAAAAATAATTAATTAAAAATAGCTTAAGATGCATAAATAAATAATGAAGGAAACTCCTAACTTAAGATATCTTTGATATTCCTCATCACAATTCACTCATCATTATGTTATTGCTAGAAAACTGAAATTGCATAAAACTGCTTGAACACAATAAAGATGAATTCTAGTTTTGATTCATTAATTCAATAGGAGGGTTCAACTTGAACACTTTGTTGTCGATTATTATCAAAATGATAAAAAAACTAAGATTCATCAACAACATAAATCATCACACATCAATTCAAGTAAGCAAATCTGAAACAAAACAAGTAAACAAATCTGAAGCAACCAATTCACAAAAATTAAGCTAGTTTAATAATGAAGTGTACCTAGCTTGGAGTGAGGGCCCTCCACCCTTGACTTGAACACTTGAAGATGTTATCAACTACTGCAACTTCAGTCACTCATCCACACAAATGAACAACAAAATGGAAGTAGAACAAGTTCTTCAAATTAACTTCAAATATTCAAATGTCTCAACATAAAATTATATAAAAACTACATGCCATAAGCCTTCAAAGTTTTGGCTTAAATAGAAGATCATGAAACAAACTGATATAAAGTATCTCTAACAACTATATCTACTCATATCCATCTATCCAAGTCAAATCCATCCATTCTATCACTAAAAATATGGACAATCCCATGAAATCATAAAACTGCCCTATTTCCTAGGGATTTTCTGGATCGCTAGTCCTTTTTGACCAACTTTGACCGGGCCTGATTTAGATTGTTTTGATGGAACCAATTGGATTTAGTTTAGTTCTAGTTCCCAATCTTTCCATACATGTATCCAGCTCGTTCTCAGGTGTCCTGGAAATATGACATCCATATAGCTATTACGAGGATTTCTGATTCTGTCCAAAAATTGCACTTGAAATTCAATTTTCATAAAAACTTCTAGAAATTGAAAAATTATGATTAAATACCTGAATATGCATATAATACATCAAAGTGAGGTGGATTTGATGGAAAATGGATGGATAATATAAGAATTAAGTAAGTTTCCTTAAGCAAAAATGGACCAAAAATGAGGGCCAACATCTCCCCCTTGTTGATTCTCAAGCATGTCCTCATGCTTGTTTTTTCCTCTTGGATATCCTGACCCCTATTGTGAATCTTGTTCCTGACCCTGATGCCTCCTGTTGTGCTACCTCTAATAGATAATCTATCCCCATGGTGTGTTATTCCTTATGCATAATAGCCTTGACCTTTTGTTTTTCATATTTGTTCTTCCACATGTTCTTCTCTTTAAGCCACTTGAATTTCTGTTTGCAAAGTATGTCATTCTTTCTCTTTAGTTTTCCTACCTCTTCAGTTAATTTTTCATTCTCCTTTACTAGCTTCACATTATTTTTCTTGCATGCCTTATTTTCCTCAAGTGTTTTTCCAAAATCTTGTTTAATTCTAGTTGGTCTGTCAATTCTTTGATTTTGCTCAAGTGTAACTGTTTTTCGAGTTCCTGTGTGTCTTTTTCAAATGATGTGGCTTCCACATTATCAAAATATGAATCTTTTTCTAGAGCTTCTTTCTTTAATCTTTAGATTATATCCTCTACCTGTTTCTCTATAGAACATGTTTCTACAATTTGTACTTCTTGGTCCCTGTTACTTGTTTCTATTGGGCTCTTCCTCCTAAGCCTCCTAGGAGTGGATATGATGGATGTTTCCTTTTCAACCATAACAATGTTTGTTTGTTTCTTAGACCTGGTACTGGGATAAAGTGGTGAATTCATGATGCCCCTGGTTTCCTGCTCTGTTTTTTTTTGTTCCTTAATGACCTGTTCTTCATACTGGTTCTAGATTAAAAACTCTCTCCTAATTATGCCATGACTTTTTACTTGATGTTCTACCAGAATTTTTATTTGTCCCTGATGATAAACTTGAGCTTTTCTTTGTTTGTTCTCATTTCTTACTAATTCTATCATCTTAATGAGACTTCAGGAGAAGAAATATGGCAAGTTTTTTTTTAACTCTCCTTTAATGTGTTGGAGTAGCCTGACATGATACAAATGTGCCACACTATGTCCCCTATTACAAGTGAAGAATTTATGAATAATCAAGACTAGTTCTCCCCATCGCTCATTGAAACACTCCCTGGGTATGCCTTTGGCTCTATCAAAGGCTCCCTTTCTGTTTTTCTCCAAGAAGAAATTCGATGCTTTCTCCTTGAAATGTAGACCTTTGTGATAATTTTCCCCTAATAGTGGAAGGTCTAATGCTTGGGAAATGTATTCCTGAGTCACTAGAATGATTAGGTTCCCTACCCTTGTTTTCTTCTGAGTATATTTATTCACAAATTCTCTTGTTATACCCTCACTGTGACCATTAAACCTTTGTAGAAATGCTATAAGCCCTACATGATACAATTTTTCTATTTTTTCCTTCTTCCATTGCTCTATTTGAAATTTTGGCTCTATTCTGGTGGTCATATTTTCTGAAAACTAGTGGATATACCCTTCTACTATCATTAACTTCATTTTTAACAATGAAAATAGCAATTATTCATGCATAAAAACCCTTTTTGATTCAGTTTGTAGGAGGGCTTACCTTTCTCGTGATGTTCTTTAGAATGATAAAGCAAAGTTTGTTTTAGTCTCTATTTCACTGCAACAATGAATCACTGTTTTTTTTTTAACATTAACCTCTGTGAATGAAAAACAAAAACAAACTTCTTATTCTAATGTAAAATCTATTCTCGACTCTGTTCCTCTTTCACCAAAACTCTGCTTTGTCCATACAAACGAAGTATTCATCTTTATGCATATCACCATTTATAAGAAAGAAATTGGAAATCGAACTTTGTTTTGATTTTGAAATTTTTTATAAAAACAAAATCATACCATGCCTTCTCCTTTCGATTTTCATTCTTCTTATCACTCTCTTATGGTTATAAAACTCATTCATATGTCAGAATAGAGTCATTTATTCGTTCACTATTTGTCTAATTAAGGCCATTATGTGTGCAATTAAATCCACTGTCCATGCAATCGAACATGCAATTTGAACTCACTATTTATGCAATCAACCATAAATATTTCGTTGTATATTCAATGAATTCATTTGTTTTATGCATTCAAATACAAGTTTAATAATTTGTTTCATTGACCAATTTGGTATAGACATGTATTTATGCAACCAAACTTTAACTTATCGTTTTGTCTCATTACCCAATCTTTACTGAAAACACGTGTTTATGTTATCAGAATTGCAACTAAACACTCTATTTTAACTCGGCGAAACCATGTGTTTTCAAAACTACACTTAAACACTTTGTTTTATTACTCAATCTCAGTGAAAGCATGTAATAAAAAATTTAATTAACATCTTGTTTCATTATAAAATTTGGCGATTTCGTGGAGGATCTGAGTTGAATTACCTATCTACAATGATTTTCCCTTATTTTCTCTATGTCGTGACTGAACTAACCTATATTTCATAATGGTTGCCACTTGTTAAACTTCGTTTCAAAACATTTACTCTTTGACTGATGGCAGAGACAACTTTTAACAAATGATAAATGGAGGTTGGAGTGCTTCCCATATCCTGGAGTTTAACTTCTATTTTATAAAAAGAATCCCAAGATTTTCTCATAAAACATTTGTGTATTCATTGAGGGAGATCAAGTTTCGATCTTACCTTGTTTCTCACAAGATCTTCTTCAACTAACTCCGCTTTCTCTACTAGTATCCTCGGCTTATCTCTTAATCTTATCTGGGTTTCCTTCTTATTGCTCCGATTTCCAACCACTATATCTCCTACCTTCTCCTTCTCGGTTCGCTTTCCTCTATTTCCGTGTTTCTTCTCTCAAACCACTCATTTCAAGTTCACAACTGTGCACTAAATGCTTATGCAACACTTCATTGCTCTCCCTAAGCCTTCAAAACGGCTGTGATGGTGGACAAGAAATGATTTTCACCATGCTCTGTGCATAAAAATGGCGGAGTATGTGTGAAAATAAGCTTTGTTGAATGCAAACCCTCGGTGTGGTTGTGAAACGTTTACTGTTGTATTTTTAAATTTCGTTTGACAATTCCACTTGTTGCATTTTTTTATTGCTTCCATCATGGCTGTCCTTCATTCCATCGTGGTCGTCCTGCATACCAACCCACTGTACCATTGCGGCATTTATTGCTTGACCTTGACTGATATGTCACTCATATCATCGTATTGATTGTCTACCATATGTTTTATTACCACTGGCTCGTATTGTTATGCATTGTGTTTTTATCGCCACATTGAATAGTTTTGATTGCATGGTTTATGGTTTTGTCTCAATTCAACTGTCATTGTACCTCTCCCTCATATCCATTACCTCCATTACCTCGGCTTATTCCTTCGAAACACTCATAACATTTGTTTTCATTGTATTTTCATCACACAATTTGCATTATAATAACCCTTGCACTCAATAGTATCATTCTTATGTGCTATTAATTATAACTTATCAAAATAAATTATTTTGATTTCTTCCACTTTATATTACTTTATAATGTGCATGTTTCCATATGTATATATTTCAATATATATCTTTTAATTTTAAAATGACTATTTTTAGGTCATGTTTGAAATTAATTCCATGATACTAATGTTGTGTATGGTTGTGCAAGTTCTAGTGTTTCAACTATTGAACCCTTTATTGTGATCCCTTTTTCTTTTCAAAATAAAAATACTAAGGGTTATGAAATGAAATGAATATGGAATATGTAAATGGAATTTCGAATATAAGTATAGAATGTGAAATGAATATTTGGAGGATTTTTATAGGATTAAATGTAGGATAATGGGTAAGAATATATAAATAGGATGAGGGTAATGAAATGAATATGTAAGTGAAAATAATAGGATGAGGGTAGTGAAATGAATATGTAAGTATAATATGCATTCATGTACTAACTTAATTTTTTTTTTTTTTGTAGGCAAAGGTGTTACTCTTGTTTTTCTATTATCAAGTCAAAAAATTACAACAGTATTGGTGGAACCATCTACACGCCCACAAGGGGAAACCGAGTAGGGAATCCACCTAAAGTTTTTAACCGCAGACCAAAAAAAGAAATACCACAGTCTGTTTTTCCAAGCTATATAAACTACACAATCATTCCACGTTCTGATTTAGTTGATATACACATGATAGCTATCTATTACAAAACTATGAAACCTATCTAGTCTATCTATATGTCGCAGATTCATCAAAAAAGAGAACATTAAAACAGAAGTTACTCAGCTGCATCTCCTAGGTTTGGTGAGATCTCTTTGTTGCTCCGCTTCTGACCGTCTTTAAGCATCTGCTGGATTTCATCTAACTTTTTCTCCTGCATTTCCACGGAAATTTGCAGTATGCAGAGCTCCCGCCTCAAATTGGGGACTCCCTGAGCCAACTCTGCCATTTCAGTAGCAATCTGCACCAGAGCCTTAGCTAGTAACCGTTTCATCACCCAGTAAATGTGTAAAGACTGTTTAAACAGGGACATTCTGCCTCTCGTATTGCCGGGGTCATGCACTAGAAATTCCCAGTCCTCCATCTCCGAGTCCGATTGGGCTTGAATAGCTTCTTCTTCCATGTTTTGGATAATCCTCTTGAGTCTAGGACTGGTATTCTGAGAGTAGGCTCTCTCAGCTTGCTGGATTTTCTGTTCAAAAGTCTGTCTGGCCCTTCTGGCTGGTCTCCTACTCTGCTCTTGCCATTCTCCCCTGCCTCCACGAGCTCTATTGGCCTCACTGTCTTGCCCATTGCTTGGTTCTGCCTCGCGGTCTACTTGTCTATTCCTTGTCTGTCACCCTCATTGCGGTACCCTTCTGCCCCGCTGGCTCCGCTGGCTGATGCCCATAGCGTAGTGCTCCCATTCCTCTACGTTCATGCTTTGCTCTCTACTTTCATCCTCATCAGAAACGTCGAGAATTTCATAAATTTCCTCCGCTTTCTCTTCTTTCATCACCCCTTTCCCCTTCCTGTCTTGCTCTCTGATTTGCTCCACTTCCATCTCTTCTACTAACCTGGCTCTCTTTCGAGTTTCCATAATACAGCTCACAGGTGAACGAATACGCTTAGCACTGGAGGCTCTCGATGGACCTGTGTTTCCTCTCGCTCTGCGGAAGTTAACTGTATTCTCTTGGAGCCGGGTGCTTTGCATGCAGGTTGATATAACGTCTCGAATCTCACTCCTCCTATCTGTCCCCTTGTCCTTACACTGCCATCTGTTATTCCGATCCTCGCAAGTCCTATCAACAATCTTATTAGATTTATTCCCATTTAAGGTCGCTGACATGTACTTACCTCCTCTCCGCCAGTTCAAAAATATAATTGGATTTTTATGAGGTGGATTTTTCCTCTCTATTTTCGCACCTTCCCGATATGATTTCGCATGGTGATCACTGATCTCCTCCCCAGGTCCTTTCTGACACTCATTTATTGTCTGACCCAAATTCTGTCCGTCCCCAGTATTTCGCACGAGTATTGCAATTCGCGGGGGATTCCTATTCATGATGATCCTGCGTGGCCTGGTCATGGTCATGATTTATGATATTGTCCAGCTCCTTCCATTCCTCATTAACTTGAATCGTTCTCCACATGTTGTCTATCTTTCCAGCTCGGCCCTTACAACCCCAGTTTGCAAGAAAATCCACTGCACGATTCCCGTTTCGTTTTACATGGGTGAAGATTTTGTAGTCCACATCTTTCAGTAATTCTGCAATGTCCTGAACGATGCCTGTTGTTCACCAGCTGCTAGTGACCTGTTCCCAGTGTCTGCCATTATTAATCTTTTTCAATGTTTCGATGACTAGTTGGGAATCCCCCTCGATCTCCAGGTTTCTATAACCGTTGCGTATTACAATTTGAAGGCCCTGGTGGACAGCCCATAGCTCAACCTCATTATTAGTCATTTCTCCTCCCCACTCCGCAAAAATCCATCTGGTATTCTACTGGCTGTCCCTAAAGATTCCTCCAAATCCAGCGTTGCCTGGATTTCCTTTCGAAGCTCCGTCAAAGTTTAATTTGACGAAATTACCTTTAGGATATTCAAACCTGTCCTGGATCTGATTACTTGTGGTGATCCTCGTAGGCTGTTTATTATGGACCATCTCGAAATTTATGTTTAACGATTTGAGGATGTGATCCTCTCCCGGATCCGCCTTCCAATCCTCCATCACCCATCTTTCCACTAATATCATTTCTCTGGTGAGAAGGACAACCCTTTTCCATATCTTTTCCCAATTTTTTCCTTTGTTCTGAAAAATTCTTCGGTTACTCTCCTTCCACACCATCCAAAGAACGAATCCTGCCATGAGGTCCCAGGCTCTCCACACCACTCTGCATTGGAATTTTTCATTCTGCCATAGGAATATTATCTCTCCAGTTTCTTTCGGATACTTTCCAAGTTTGCAGAATAGCCTCCCTACTTCCCTCCAAAGAGTTCTGGTATAGTCACATTTGATTAATAAATGTTCCTGCATTTCTAGCTCTCTGTTGCATAAGTGGCATTTTGAGGGACCATTGAAGCCTTTCTGCTGGAGCTTGTCCCAAGTCAATATCTTATGATTGGCTACCAACCATGCAAAAATATTAACTTTTGGCCACCAGTTTTTTCCCCAGAAGATTTTCCATTCCTGGGTTTTTTCCAAGGCAACTTGCTTATCTGTCAAATAGTATGCTTCTCTGACTGTGAAAGTTCCTTTTGGTGACTTCCCCCATCTAATGATATCTTGTCCTGTTCCCACTTTGACTTTTCGGGATTCAATTTCCTTCCAAAAAACCTCCTATTGGTCCTGGTTTGTCTCAATGTGCCAGTCCTCCAAAGATTTCCACTTCCTCCAGATCCCATCCTCTTCGTTTTCTTTCCAGTAACCTTTAATATATTTGTAATTGTTCCCAATTTTGTTCTGAATGTCCTAAATGCCTTGGATGCTGTTCATTTTCTCCCGTTGATGCCATTTCTCTTCCCAAAATTTAGCTTCCTTTCCCGCTATGATTTCCCAGAAGATGTTTTCATTTACTATGTCACGGTTTTGACTGGCTAACTCCCATATATTCGAACCCCTCGGGGTTTCCTGTATGCAATAAATTTCCTCTGGTGATGAAGGCATATTGTATTTATACCTCCAAAGCTGTTTCCATAGATCATTACCCCCTCTCAACCAATGCCACCATAGTTTAGCACCAAGAATTTTATTAAGCTTGCTTGGATCCCTTAGCCCCAGACCTCCCTCCTCCTTATGTTTTATCAAATGCTTCTAGGAAACTAAGGCCCACTTCTTCTGGTTAGAGGGCCCACCCCAAATGAATTTCCTTAGTATTTCTCTGATCTAAACACAGATTCCTTGAGGAACTACCATAACCGAAAGGGGATATATAGGGATTTCTTGTAATACAGACTTAACCAAAACAATCCTTCCCGCCATATTTAAGGTTCGAAAGGTCCAGTTTTCCATTCTATTTGTTAATTTGTCAAGGATCCCCTGCCAAATCTTCAACCTTTTTGAGTTGTAATCAAGGATATTGCCCAAGTATTTCGTTGGAGATCTCCTTGTTTGAACCCAAGAAATTTGGATAAGTGCCTTTTCACTGTCTCCACTGTATTAAACATAAAGGTACATGATTTGTCCTTGTTTATTTCCATGCCAGAAGCCTCCACAAATAAGTCAAGAGCCCTTTTCAGGTTTCTCACTTCCCGCACAGTTGGTTCCCCGAACAGCATAATATCATCAACGAATTGTTGATGAGTTATAGGCAAATCATTACCCCATAACCTGAGTCCTTTGATATTACCAGCAGCTCTTTCTTACTTAAGGTATCTACCCAAACCTTCGGCAGCAAGAATGAACAAGAAAGGCGAAATAGGGTCGCCTTGCCTAATTCCTCTGGAAACCTTAAAGGTCTTAGAAGGGGTGCCATTTACTAATATTGAGAAATTGGGGGTTGATATACAACTGAGAACCCAACTTATCCATCTGTTGCTAAAGCCAAAGCTTCTCAGGATTTCTTCTAAGTACTACCAACTGACTCTGTCATAGGCTTTTGACAAATATAGTTTTATCATCATTCCTCTTTGTTTCTTAGTTTTCATAGAATGGATAACTTCTTGGGTAACTACTAATCCATCCAGGATTTGGCGTCCCTCCACAAAACTAGTTTGCTCTGGGGATATTAATTTCTCAAGCAACGGTTTTAGTCTTTTATCCATGAGAGAGGAAATTATCTTGTAAATAACATTACAAAGGGCAATGGGTCTAAATCCCTTGCCATCCTCTAAATTATCAGTTTTAGGGATCAAAGAGAAAAAGGTAGAGTTAAGAGCAGTCCATACCTTTTGGTGTTGAAAATAATACTGAGAGGGGGGGTGAATCATTATTATCTAGTCCTTTTAACAATTCTTCCTTATTTATACTTTGAATTATTTTTGCATATCAATACCATAAAACAATGAGCATGAACAAGAAAAACAGACAGTCACATCAAAGAACACCAGATATAAGGTGGAAACCCAATGTGGGTGAAAACCACCTGCTGCAATATGTCTCTATCTTCTTTCAAATTAGAAACTCCTTTTACAATGGTCTTGTACTGGTGCAGTCCTTTACCAGTACGCAGGCTGCAACCTGCAGAGAGCTACAACTCTCTCTCGTTTTCCAGTCTCTCCTGGAAGGGAGCTACAACCCCCTACTTCTTTTCTTTCAAGGACCACTTTTCATAAATTTTCAAACTGGATCCATAAATATCAAATGATCATCAAGTATCAGTAAGTCACCCAGATAACCAGATCCACAATAACAGAAAACTAAACCCAGAACACCTTCTGTGGCGTCTCCTGTGGCGCCTCCTGTGGCGTCTCCTGCGGTGCCTCCTGCGGCGTCTCCTGCGGCGCCTCCTGCGGCGTCTCCTGCGGTGCCTCCTGTGGCGTCTCCTGCAGCGCCTTCTGTGACGTCTCCTGCGGTGCCTTCTGTGGCGTCTCCTGTGGCGCCTTCTGTGGCGTCTCCTGTGGCGCCTTCTGCGGCGTTTCCTGTGGCGCCTTCTGTGGCGTCTCCTGCGGTGCCTCCTGTCGCGTCTCCTGTGGCGCCTTCTACGGCATCTCCTGTGGCACCTTCTGTGGCATCTCCTGTGGCGCCTCCTGTGGCGTCTCTTGCGGCGCCTCATGTGGCGTCTCCGGCACCTCCTATGGCGTCTCCTGTGGCGCCTCCTGTGGCGTCTCCTGCGGCGTCTCCTGCGGTGCCTTCTGTGGCGTCTCCTGCGGCGCCTTCTGTGGCATCTCCTGTGGCGCCTTCTGCGGCGTCTCCTGTGGCGCCTTCTATGGCGTCTCCTGCGGCGCCTCCTGTGGCATCTCCTGCGGCACCTCCTGTAGCGTCTCCTGTGGCGCCTTCTGCGGCGTCTCCTGTGGCGCCTTCTGTGGCATCTCCTGCAGCACCTCCTGTGGCGTCTCCTGCGGCACCTCCTGTGGCGTCTCCTGCGGCGCCTCCTGTGGCGTCTCCTACGGCGCCTCCTGTGGCATCTCCTGCGGCGCCTCTGCACTTCCGCAGCTACAGCGCTCGAGAGATCACCCTTCACAGATTCGCTTTCCACTTCACTGTCATATAGATCGAGCTTTTGAAACAATACCCCAATATTTCAGATCTTAAGATATTCAACCCAAAAGCATACACAAGACAAATGATCTCCTTTGAATTATATAGGCAAGCTCTTCCTCAAATCGTGGACCAACACCATGGGCCAAAACCATAACAAACCAATACCATCAACTCAATACTAGGGATCAACACGTCTGTCGAGATGCCATGGTCCAAAAAACATAGGTTCAAATTCCAAGGACTAACTACCATGGACCAAAGGTAAGTTTTCCCACATGAAATAAACTTTTCTCTGCATAAAATTCCGTGAACTTTTCTCCACATGAAATAAACTTTTATAAACTTTTCTCTGCATAAAATTCCGTGAACTTTTCTCCTGCGTACTTCTTAATTCTCATCATATTGAGAGCCATGCCATGGGTGTTGCCATCAAGTACAACATCTGTAACATATAACCATACCAGAAACATAATGCCAATAATGCTTTGTCAGTTGCGAAGTCCTGTGCCTTGATTTCAAGCACTGCTGGGAAATAACCGTTCCTTATGTGAAGGCTGTATTCTAGCTGACCTAGAATCATTTGTAATAGGTTTGGTTTCCAAGTCTAGCCGACTCCTCTGATCATTCTCTGACCGCCCATTTCGTAACTCCTGTTCATAAAAATAAAGACCGTCATTGATAGTGTTTGCCGGTGCGTATCTGGTGGTGGTGGTGTGTAGGGCTTTTGATGGTACTCACAAAATTTTCAAGTGGCAGACGATTAATTTTTTTGTTTATGGAGAAGCTTTATTGAAGGCCTAAGAAGCAGGCAATTGTCAAAAGAGCAAGTGCATGATAATGATAGTCTTCATGATATTCCCAAATGCTGATTGCTTTGCAAAGTGGAATTATGTTATTCCTGCGACATTGGCCTTGACAGCGATACTATATATACCCTGAATACTTGTGTACAAGGGGTTGCGTGTCGATCTCCATAACGAAGACAGAATGTCTATTTAAATTCTCATAGTTGGAACTGCTGGCAATATACTTGAGAATCATTTGCCAGCCCTACTGCAAAATAATTCTTTATACTGAATATAAGAAACATATTCGGAAGCTTCACGTTTTTATAAGAGTTTTTATAAACATTAACGCACTATTATTAAGCTATCCCGTCCATTTCCAAGTTTCATTAGCTGGCATTTTGATTCTGATTGCCTCTTATTTCCATAACTGTTTCATTATTTGATCTAATTCGTGAACTAGTAGAGAAAGCAAATCTTAAACAGCACATCACCGCCGGCATGGGATGGGCAGGCAGCGAAGTTGAGGGTTGACTTTGCTACAGAGACGGACATTGCCATTTATTATCCGAATTGTTTACTCGGAAAATTTTTGCAGCGGAAAATCTATCATCAATCCATGTTTTACATCTGAACTCTGTCATGGTCCTTGAGCCGCACATCTGTTTTGTCCCTGCCCCACCTAGTGGAGAGCTCGAAGGCATGGGATGCAACAAATACCTTTGCAAAGCAACAAATGCCAGCGAAATTGTTGTCTTATTTGGGCAAATGCAAGCTTGTTGAAACGGCATTCGACCTCCGCCCACAGTTTATCCAAGTCTTTGTCACAGGTTGCTCTGTTGATGAATCTGAGTCCCAGGATTGCATGCTTGGCCACAGATAAGCTCTTCTCGAGCTGAGGCTTCTTTTGTTCTTCATTATTACTTCCATCAACCCAAAGGTTGGTGACCTCAAAAAGGGATTGAATCTATTGTCCATAAACCAATTTGTTTTCGAGGGTCGATATCTGCAAACCATTTTAAAGGCAGGATTGATAACTGCCATCCTTACGCTCACTGAGGGAATTGCGATCGGTCGAACTTTTTCTCTGTTCAAAAATTACCATATCGATGGCAATAAAGAAATGATTGCCATTGGGATGATCAATATTGTGGGTTCGTGTACCTCTTGCTATATTACGACAGGTATTCATTCCACTTTATCTCTACTGTTATCAAGGTACCACCACTTCTTGAAGACCGTCTAGAGTGCTGCGAGAAGGCTTCCATGGTGGAATTGGAAATCGGTCTTCTTTCCTCATCCTCATTCGCCCTCGTCAAAACAACAACGTCCATGAGAACATCTAGCGTTACATCTTCCGCCACATCTTTGACCGGCCACTGCAACAGACCGCCTAAGGAATTAGGTTTCTAAGAAGTAATGCTTTTGCCGCCAGAATTTTCGTCCATGTTGTCCAAGCAAACCGAATTTTGATGATAGTAAATACTATTGTAATTTTTTGATTTAGAGTCATTTTGCATTTTGCTGGAATTTATCCAAGTTTAGCTGTGTACACACACTTCAATAGTTTGGAAGTTTTTTAATCTTGAAGGAGGACGTTAGGTCACTGATCATTCGCTGACATTTACAAAGGATATTGCAGTGGTTGTTGCTTCTTCTTCTCTGGTTGATAGTTGTGATCAGTTTCTTTAACGTATAAGATAATGAAGAAAATGACCAGAATTGATGATGCATTACAGTTATTAAATAGTCTAATCTTTTCCACTATTGATGGGATGATAAAAGTCAGTAAGGAAACTCTTTTTAACATTCAAACTTGCTTGCAAAATGCACAAGAAAATATTGAGTTTTTGCAGCTTGAGACAAAGCTACAGCAAGAAGAATTAAAATGGAGAAGTCATTCTGAACCTGTTTTTGTTCAGAACATTGAGACAAACACCCATCAACAGCAAGTTAATAATGCAACATTTTTACATGCAGATGCAGAAACTCAGTTTGCACTTCCCAAGCCCATCATCAGACCTTGGGAATAGCTTGTCCACAACAAGCACAAAACCGGTCTTGGATATGACAAGGAATTGTCCTTTCATATTCCAGACTACGCCAAGCCCATTCAGTTTCAGAGTGCTGGATTCATTCATGACAGTTCACCTCCTGCTGTTCCAGACTCTGCCTCTCTTCCACAGCAACAGCAGCAACAACAACAACAACAGATTGTAAAATGCCAACACTGTCACCGAGTTGGCCATTTGAAAGATCATTGTTTTGATCTTCATCCATGTAAGCACTGTCATAAAACTAGTCATTCTTCACACAGATGCTTCAGAAACAAACGTCCTGCAAGAACAAAGATTCATCTAGGATGGATCGCTTCTTGGAAATGGGCATCAACAGCCAAGAAGATATTCCAAACACATGTTAGAACTTGTTCCAGGGTATTGAAAAGTCTTGCATCTGAGTTTTCTCCATCATCTCACCTTGTATCTGACAGGGGGGGAAATGATGGTCATCTACAAGCTTCAAAGTCACATCAAGCGAGCCTGAGCCACAACTTGCCAAACTAGTTTCAGAGTTATAGCCAGAGACACAGATGCCCGTGAACATGCCTTCAGTTGGAAATCTGGGACACTTCCTCTAGCAGAAGACTTCAGCTTCTTGCCAGTTTTGGAAGAGTTCTGGGAGCAAAATTGAGAACACTTCCTCTAGCAGAAGACTCCAGCTTCTTGCCAGTTTTGGAAGAGTTACATGAATTGCATTAAGCATTGCAGAGTTGTTGGTCATCCTTAAACCATCACAGGTTGAGACTTCCCTTTTCAGGTTGAAGTTTTACCTTTTATGCGGGGTGAGAACTCCCTTTTATGGTTGAAGGTTTCCCTCTTTAAAACAATAGGAGCACTTCCTCTAGCAGAAGACTCTCCTACCTCTAGCAGAAGACTCCAGCTTCTTGCCAGCTTTGGAAGAGTTCCGGGAACTGCACTAAGCGTTCCAGTGTTGGTGGCCATCCTTAAACCACCGCCCTTTATACCAACATTTCACAGAGCACATTCAGCCTAGTGCTGCCATGCATATTTGCACATTTTGTATTACAGCTCTCTTCTTGGACTCATACATAACCCTTGGATTAAGGGGGGAATGTTGGACACCTAATCCTCAATGGGTTAGTGTGGAAGCCGAATGGACAAAAGGAGTCCAAGAGACCTTGGGATGTGAAACCCAAGAGTCACATAATGTACTATAAATGTAAATCTCTTGTTAATAAAATTGTATTGCATGTTTTATCTTTCATATCTCTCTTGCTGTCCATGTGTGTTTAACATTCGTATCTTTAAATTCTTGGGAATATTGTGTTGACTTTATGATCTAGACACCCAAGGATAATTTAGGATGACATCCATTGATTCTAGGAAGACCATGGTTATCTACAACTAATTCTTTTACAAGTTATAGATCGAGTGATATGTTTATCTCTAATGGAATTTCAACAAAAAAATTCAAATTATATCCTCCTGCAAAAACAACAATAGGGGTATAAAGTGAAGAATGGATAGATGATGATATTGATATACGACAAATCTTTGCTACTTCACAAATAGATGAATAAGATCGGATTTTAAATCTAATGGAAAGTAATGATTCTTCTTCATATTGTGAATCTAGTCAAAGTTTTCAAGAACAATGTATTCTTTAATATCTATCATCTCGTCAAATGTCTTTACATTCTATGGAGAAATTTGGCAATTATTTAATAGAATTTTTTCCAAGGAAAAATTTAAATATTAATGATAATATGGAATAATCTCAAAAGGAAGAATTGATAAAAATGTTACAAGAACATTCCTCTGCTTATGCATGGGAATACATTGATATGAAAGGAATTGATCTTAACACTTGTATATGTCATATCTATATTGAAGAAAATTCCAAACCAATCTGACAAACCCAGATAACAATGAAAACAAATTTAAGGGAAATTGTTAAAGATGAATTACAAAAATTGTTGAATGTGAATTTCATTTATCCAATATCAGATATCCAGTGGGTTTCATCATTGGTAATTGTTCTGAAAAAGAATGGAAAATGGAGAGTATGCATTGATTAGAGGGAATTGAATAAAGCTACTTTAAGAGATCGTTTTCCACTTCCTTTTATAGATCAAGTTTTAGATACATTGGCAAGAAAAAAAAAATTCATTCTTGGATGGTTTTAGTGGATATAACTAGATCCAAGTAGCTCCATAAGATCAAGATAAAATCACTTTTACCTATCCATGAGGAACCTATGCTTATCGAGTACTTCCTTTTGGGTTATATAATGCACCTGCAACATTCCAAAGGGCATTTTTAGGCATTTTCTCTGATCTAATTCATGATTGTGTAGAAGTTTACATGGATGATTTTACTATCTATGGAAAGTCTTTTGAAGAAGCTCTTAAAAATTTGGAAAAAATTCTCATTAGATGTAAATAAGAAAATCTCTCATTAAGTTATGAAAAATGTTTTATGATGTTTACTGAAGGAATTGTTTTAGGACACCATATTTCAGGGAATGGAATTAGAGTGGATACGTCTAAAGTGGAAATTATTTCTAAATTATCAGTTCCAACCTGTCAAAGAGATGCTAGAAGTTTTCTTGGTTTTACTGGTTATTATAGAAGATTCATAGAAAATGTTATGCTTCTTAACCTGCAAAGTAATACCGAACAGAGAATATGCAAGAAAAAATACCCAGAACACAGAATATGCGAGAAAATATACCCAGAACTCATAATAGCAATGATTTTATTACTCAGAGAGAAATGTTCACAGGCCTCTTCGAGGGGGCAACCTCCAATAAAGCAGAGCTCGATTACAAAACAAGACACGATACTCCTTGTAGGGAGCCTCTATCCTTTATATATGACTCATACATGCAATACCACGGGCCAATACCGTGGGTTTTATTAATACCATCTATCTAATACTACCGCCCATTTACCCTTTATTTAATACTACCGCCCATTTGTAACTAACTGTGGTCCCTTCATTAATTGCGGGTTAACCACTTACAAATATTAATATGGGCTTTATTGACTCTTGACTATGACGTGATCCCATGACATGAATAAAGGGGTTAGGGTGGGACCCTAACATGCCCTCCCCCTTAAGACTAGCCTTGTCCTCAAGGCTGAAGCTGCGGAAACTGCTGAAGAATAGTGGATGGTTCCCAAGTTTCATCTTCCGGAGAGGTGTCTTTCCATTTGACGAGGACCTCTTTAATCATGCGGCCGCGCAGGTGCTTGTCTCGTGTGTCTAGAACCTGTTCCGGTTGAAGCCAGATTGACCCTTCCTCGTCCAATTCCGGTAGACTGGTTTGAACTCGGCAATTGTTCCAAATCACTTTCTTGAGGCATGATACATGGAAAACTAGGTGGATTTTTGCTGTAGGTGGCAAAGCCAACTTGTAAGCCACTTCGCCAATGCGCTGAAGTACTTGGTATGGTCCATAGAATTTTGGAGAGAGCTTTGACAACCCTTGTCTTTGAGTGATGTTTGCTTATAGGGTTGCAGCCTCAAAAAGACCTGATCCCCTTCTTGAAATTGGCGCTCTGAGCGATGTTGGTCAGCCTGTTGCTTCATACGGTTCTGAGCTTGATGAAGATTCTTGCGCAGGTGGGCGAGCATGGTTGCGCGGTGTTGTAGGAGTTGATCCACGACTTGTACTTTGGAGCACCCCGTGAGATAAGAAGTAGGGGAAGGCGGAAGTTGACCATAGACTGCTTCATAGGGAGTCATTTTGGTAGTGGCATGATAGTTGGTGTTATACCACCATTCCGCCAGAGGTAACCACTGTACCCAAAGGTGTTGCTTTTCTGAAGTGAAACACCTAAGGTAGGTTTCTAGACATTTGTTGACTGCTTCGGTTTGACCATCTGTTTGCGGATGATATGAAGTATTGAGTTTGAGTTGAGTGCCTTGTATTATGAAGAGTTCCTGCCAAAAATTACTGGTGAAAATTGGGTCGTGGTCGGACACAATAGAAGTGGGCATGCCATGCAATTTGAAGATCTGATCCATGAAAGTTTGGGCAACCAACGTTGGTGTAAATGGTTGGGATAGGGCACAGAAATGAGCATACTTCGACAGTCGGTCCACAACCACCATGATGACTGACTTGTTCCCAGACTTTGGAAGACCTGTAATGAAATACACGGAGACCTCCGTCCAAATTGACGCTGGAATGGGCAATGGTTGTAATGTGCCTGGTGTGTTGACTGTTTCCCCTTTGTGGCGTTGATAGACGTCACATTCTGCTACGAAAGTAAGGATGTCCTGTTTCATACCGGTCCAAAAGAATGATCTTCTGGTGCGCGCATACGTCTTTTGAAAGCCCGAATGTCCTGCAATGGGCGATGAGTGCAATTCTGCCAAAATGCTACTTTTGAGGGTGGATGTTGGTGATATTACGAATCTGTCCTTGTAGCGAAGAATATCATTCTGCCACGAGTAGCCCTTGCTGGAATTAGGATCCACCTGCAATTGAGAAATAAGTTGGGAGAGCCCTGGATGTGAAAACCATTCCCTGCAAACTACTTCAATCAAGTCTGGAATTGGGAGGGCAATTGCGAGCAGTGTACTTTCCTCCTCAAATTGGCGCGACAATGCATCTGCTACCCGGTTGTCTTTCCCTTTCTTGTAGATGATCTCATAATCATATCCCA
>APFE031590854.1:12640-23666 GCA_000404065.3 Pinus taeda | reverse complement strand
AATTTCTTGCATGAATTTACAACTCTTTTCATCTACCCTGAGTTTATGAGAGTATAATTATTCTTGGGTTTATGAGCTCTTACAATATATTCAATTCCATCTTTAACGAGTTGATACTTATTTTTAGCTCTATATAATATGTTTTTTCTATCATACAAGTAAGGACTTCCTAAAAAAATCCCACATATATCCAAGGGAACAATATCTAACTCAACCTCATACACAAATGTTGACCCAAAAGAAAACCTAAGTTTACATTATCCAGTCACCTGTAGTTTTGCTTTATCACATACCCAACCTAATGGATATGGCTTCTTGTGAGGTGTGGTTAGCAGTCCCAATTTCTTTACAATTTCTTCAGAAATTAAATTTACTTGTGAGCCACTATCAAACAAAGTATCAATCTTTTGATGCTTGGAAATAACTCTACTATGAAAAAGCTCATGTCTTCTTCTCTCATTTTCTTCACTATCAATAGTTTGGTCAGAAATACTAGTAGATGCTTCAGAATTTTTACCTTTTATACCTGTGGCTGTGATGGTTGTTTCATCACCTGAGTTTGACCCCAAATCTCTCTGAACAACAACAACAACCTTCTTCTTCTTGCCATTGAACTTCTTGGGTTTCAGCTCTGGATGCAAAGACCAAAAATGTTCATCATCATGTCCATCCTTCTTGCAATGAGTGCATGAAGGTTTTGCCTTTTGTATAGTATTGGCCTTCCTCTCTTTCCATTTCTCCTTCCTCTTTTCCTTGTTCTTGCTTGTAGTGGGTTTGGATGATCCCCCAATCTCTAGGTTCACATTCTTGCCTCTAGCCTGTAGATGGGTGGCCTGAACAGATACCTCATCTATGCTAGTAGGGTTAAACATGATAATGGTATGTCTCAAATAACTATGTAGACCACCTATATACTTCAGCAAATTTTTAGGTTACTCTAAAGAAATGCGAAGAATCAAAGCTCTTTTTCAAAATTCTTGAGTGTAGCTTTGTACACTTTTCCCTTTTAATTGGTGAAGGGTTTGCCAACTCATCATAGCTTGCTGCATATAAGCTAATGGATAGAATTGTTTTTTTAATTTCAGAAACAAATTCACTCTAGACAGAAAGAATTTTACCATGCTTCTTCAAGTCAGCTTGTGTTCTGCCTTCCCACCATACCAAGGTAGTTCCTCCAAGGCGTAGGTTGGATGGCTAAATTTTACTCCTGTCTGAGTCAATATTTTGCACCCTGCAATACACATCAATCTGCCTAATCCAATTATCTAACTTCTCTACATTCAACTCTCCATCATATATTGGAAAATCAAATTTAACATCTAGTTTAATCAAAGATGTTTTCTTCTTTTTATTTTCAGGGCTATTAGGAGGTGTGGGCAGAGGAACCTCTTTTCCTTCAGAATGGCCATCTATAAGAGATTCTTCTATTCCTTTGTCTTGTTTTGAAGTGGATGAATCTTCACTTCGACCTTTCTTAAATTCTCTATACATTTCTTCTACCATGGCTCTCATGGTCATGAAGCTATCCATGAACTGAGAGTCTGATTCCAAGGGAATTTCTTCTGTCATTCTCCTCTTAGGATAGACTCTACCAATTTCTGGGTTAGTTTCAACCAATACTCCTTCTCCTAATTTAAGCTTTGATCTAGTTAGCATTCACTAATCAGTCTAGCACAAGCTTGTCTAACCTTAGCAACCTAAAGCTTTGATACCACTTGATCTGAAAATGAGATCTAAGATAATTAATAAGGTATTACAGACTTATGTGCATGGATTATTCTATGTCATTATATGCAATGGATCGATAAGATTGTGAAATGCACTGAAAATGAAGCAGTAAACAAACATAATAGATAACACATGACATAACAAATTTAATAAGGAGTTCACCCAATACTCTTGGGCTACATCTCCTGGGCCAGCCTTCAGTGGTGGCCTCTCTATTAGGTCTTCAAGTAGAGTTTTGTTTACAATAGTGAGCTCAATTTGAGCCTCACACACAAACAGATTACAATAACAAGAGCTTCACTTGAATCCCTCAAGCTTCCTCTGAGTACACAGACTCCCACACAGCTCTCAACCTGCCTTAAACTCTGTCTCGCATTTTCTTTTCAAACACTGCTTCCCTGTTTTCTCTCTGTCTGTGGCTTTTAAATCCAACTGTGCTACCTATTCATTTCATATCCTCAACTCTCAGTCTCCCTGGCCTCTTTCCTGATTCAAATCCCTCTTATAGCGTTATGCAATCATTGCTTAATTCCCTAAAGGGGAGGTGGCCACCATTTCCATAACGTAAGAATGCCTCAGGCCCCTGGAATATTTGAAACTGCTGCACTCCATTTCCACATTGGGAATGCACTCTAACAGAGAATTTCACCAAAACATGATATGTCGGACTACAAAAGTCCTTCAATACACTTCATTTCCCTATCGGGTTCGCCTATCGGTCACTGTCACTTATCGCAATGGCTTTGTCCCTCTATTTCGTAAATACATTTAAAATCTCGAGGATGCATTGGAAAAGGCATTTCCCCAAACTTGAAATCATATGTAATAGCCTTAAGGTACCCTTTCGAGTCTGGCTTATTGCATCGGTGCTCTCCCCTTTCACATTTCATTTAACAAACGAAACTGCGAAAATACATTAAAATATGGTGTTTGGCGGACTTCTAAATCCCTGCAATCTGGCTCATAATCTCATTGGGTCCATCCATCGGATCACATATATGTATATACACATACCCCCACTCCTGTGGATCTGCCGATTGTGATCTGGCGAAGCAGCACGGGCCGTCGATCTGTGCGCTTAATCGATGGTCCTCGTTGACCTCACCAATCGCTATCGCATCACTTATAAGTTCCCCACCAATCGTAGTCGCAAGACTCATGTGGATCCCATCGATCTTTATTGAAGGTCACCACCGATTGCGATTACCGATCCAATTTGGACCATTGATTGGCCAGATCAGATGGTTACTGTGCATCACTTGTTCCATGACTCCATGCTCTGTTTTATTCATGATTTTGTGGGTTTTGGGCCTTCCAACAACGTTCTCCGCCCTGCTAAGGGTGTTTCCTCTGAGTTAACTTTGATCTTTTAATAGATTTTGATCCTTGGCATTATTTTTAAAGAGTTTATGAAGACTTAGAGAGTTCTTTTAGATCCATTTGGATCACCTAAAGAGATAACATTTTATTATAAACTTATGTTGCAGAAAATTGATAATCAAAGCATTGTTGATAAAGAACAAACTATGTAAGATGACATGTGGCAGCAGTCTACATACAAACAAAATTTTGAAAACGTAGAAGACATCCATGGACAACCTGAAATAATTTTCTATGTTTTTATGATAAATAAAGATTTAACAATGGATAACCTACAACAACAAATGAAAGAAACTGAAATTTGGAGCCTACACCGAAAAGGAAAAGATGAATAATTTGAGACGATACAAGATCTAGAAGAAACAAAAAAAGAAATGCAACCAAAGAGCTGCTTTCAAAGTTTTTTGAGTTATTGTAAGCCTAGATAAGACTTAGAATAGCAAGCATGTTGAGTCAAGGTTAAGTTTTGGGTTGTAATTAAGAGGGAGTTTTAGAAATAATTAAACCCGACAAACTCACTGCCACCCCCTTGTGCATCACCTCATCACCCTTGCCTCCCAGACCAACTCATTTCCATGACCGATTGAATTTCAAAGGACCATAACCTCCCTGACTCTTTCAATTTGAAAGGGCAACACCAAAAAAATGAAGAGGCAATCAACCGACAGAGCTTTTGTATAAAGGTAGATGACCAGACATAAAAGGGGGCATAGTCCGAGTTGTACTGCAACTGTAGCTGCTTCAATGTTTCATTGTTTTGAGGTTTCCTTCTTTTATTAAATCATGTATGACTTATGTTAGCATCATAGTTGCATGTTTTTCTCTATTGTTTACTCTGAATCTTTTCAACAACCAACAAGAGTATCACAGTTCTTAGCAAAATTCAGTACAAGGTTTGTCAAAAATATCATACCTTTAAGAACTGTGACTTGAAATTATTTTTACTGGCCATAGGTTGACTACTCCTACCCTTTTTCCTGGCTGCCCTAGAATGGTTTCTAAAGATAGTCTTGATATCCTCATAGGGTAATTGGTAGATATCCCCCCCTGCTAAAAAATGTAAGGTATCAAGAATATCTTCCCTTACTCCTCTAAGAAGGACCAACTTTAGTGACTCGGGGTCAAGCGTGCACCTGGCCCTTTTGTAACTGAGCTAGAATCTTTCTTTGTAGTCTTCTAAGTATTCATCCTGGCCCATGGTCATCCTCAAAATCTCTTCTTTAGTATCCTTTGACCTATAGTAGTTCCTATATTTGTTGTTAAAATCCAACTGCATTTGAGCCCAAGTTTTGATGCTATCTCTAGGTAAACCCATGAACCAACACAATGCTGCATCCTTGAGGGTAGATGGAAATAATTTTAACTTTTGCTCATCATATGTATAGTCATAGGTTTGGCATATAACAACAAACTTAGATAGGAAAGTGTCAGGGTCCTCTGTGGTCAGGCCATGGAAATGAGGTAGAGCAGAGGGGCTTATATTCTTCATGTTAGTGTCCCCATTAGTTTCCTTAATGGGGAAGGCACCCTCAATTCTCACTCTATTTCCTCAGTAATTTCGGTTTCCATCCATTGGTTTAGTAGGAGTGGGTTCCTCTTCTTCTTCTTCCATGTAGGTTCTTCAAATATGTCAAGTTGCTCACCTAAAGGTTCCTCCAATTCACAGCCACAGAAGAAGAGAGAAGGTTGGATGTTGGATGCAGTGGGGATATTTGGCAAGAATTTCCCTAAATTGTCCCTATTCCTATGAGGCATGAAAGAAAATGTTTTTGGGTTGGTTTTTAGAATATTTTTTAGCAGGAAAGTACTTCGCAGAAATGAAACTATTGATTGAATGAAAACCAGTAACAAAAAAACTATTTGCTGAATTGAAATTCTACTTGCAAAATGGAAAGGAAAGAAGATAATGACAAATGAAAGAAAGGAAGTGACTAGATTACTTTCGCAGAAATAAACTAATGGAAGAAAATTGAAGATAAGAAGTAGAAGAACATAAATCAGTAATCACATTCTACTTAGACACCTCCCCAACAACGGCGCCAGAAATTCATGTGCACCAGTATTGCAGCAAGGATGCTGCAACTCCTGGGCTACCAACTTTACTTATCAACCTGGGGTTCGTACAAACTTGGAGGTGATAGTGCTATATGCACAAGTACAAGTGAAGGTCCTGCCTATTTTCACTTGTTCATATGGCGAGAGACCCCAGGGGTTCCAAGCTTGATTCTGTGATGGAAGAAGAGAAAATATAATATAAGAGAGCTACTCTACTGCAGTAATGAAGAAAACAACAGGTAATTCTAAATAAAACCATATCCTAATTAACCATTTAAACAACTATGCTAAGCAGAATTGCTAAATAAACACTAACCTAATGCTGCTATCAAGTTACAGAAGTAAAAAGCATCAAACCAAACTAATGTGTAAGCAAGGAAGATAGACTAAATCTGTTTCACTTTTCTAGATTTTTTGATGATCGAACAATGTTAGAGTCTGATTGAATAACCAAATCAAAGCTCAGGAGTGGCAATGTTTAAATAATATGCAGAACAACGTTCGGGAAGGAATCAAGTGGAAAAGCAATTGAAGATCGAAATCGGTGAAAGGATGATGTATTGAAGCAACAATTCACAAGAAGATGAGCGACAAAGATCTTATCGCAGGAGATTACGTTAATAGATGGATGGATCAACGAACAAGATTAGCGAAATATGAGTGGTGGAGATCTTATCGCATGAGACTATGTTAATATATGGATGGATCACATCAAGTCACGTGGTGATAGAAGGGTAAAAAAATGTGTAGAATGATGGAGCAGTCTTCGTAGGTGGTAAGCAGTATGTCGCGCGCCTTAAGAGTTGTAAATGAAATTCCTAAATTTCATGCGATTAGCCTAAGTGAGTGACACATAGCACAGGAAAACCACTTTTCTTGTGTGCTCTTGGCCAGATATCAGTCATGCAAGTATTCACACAAGATTGCGCGATAGGCACTGGATCATGTGGGATTGATCAATGGTGGAGATAGGCCAAGCTAGTTGGCGAGCAAGTGGCATGATAGCCATCAGATCAACCAAGGCAGATCGATGGTGGAGATTGACTAAGCTAGTTGGCAAGCGGGTAACGCGATGGAGTGGTCTTCATAGGGTAAGCAATATCTCACGCGCTCTAAAAGCTGTAAGCAGAATTCCTAAATTTCACGAGATTAGCCTAAGTGAGTGACACATAGCACGATAAAACCACTTTTCTCGTGTGCTCTCGGTCAGATATCGGTCATGCGAGACTCCACGCAAGATTACGTGATAGCCGTTGGATCATACCGAATCGATCAACAGTGGAGATTAGCCAAGCTAGTTTGCAAGCGGGTGATGCGATAGTCGTTGGATTAAGCGAAACAGATCAGTGGTGGAGATTTGGAGTGCCTAAAGTGAAACGTTGAAACAAATATATGACACATGGTTAACATCGATTGGTCAGGTTTGTTATGGATCAGGCGGTAAGGAAATCTACTGGTATAATCTGATTAAGACATGATTTATTAGCTTCCACGTATATTATGCATGAAGAAAGTTCTGAAGGAAATGAGACTATGAGTGAGATCTTATTACAGAAAGAGAGTGATGGGAAAAGATGATGATAAACTAAACCAAGTATTGAATCAAGATAACAAACTCCAACGCTCATGAAAGAACTACAAATCTATGTTTTTGGGGTTGTTGAAGGGTCTCTTCCTCAAGTCATGGTCCCAGAGGGGGGAGGTGAGGTTGAGACACCTACTGACAACCTTATGGTGATCATTTTCTACCTACTAACCTACTAATTGAAAGAAGGCGCAATGCAAACTAAAACACAACCAATCTATGCTACCCTATTGTAATGGAAATGCATCTACTTAAGGAAATGAACGATTAAACCATGAATATACGCTAGCATACACGTACGATAAAGAGGAGCCTTAGTTACTAAGGTTGGGCCCTAACCCAAGAGATTTAGCCCTCTGAGTTAACTTAGTGCTGGCTCAAAATAAAACACATTCTTATTAACAAAACCATGGATTACATAAAAAATTGTCACAAGTCTTGTAGCTCAAAAATAGAGTAAAGTTTTACAATCAAAATTCAGAATCCTACTGAGTTCCTAGGCCTCTCTACTTATATGTCTGAAGTCTCCAACAAATTCCTTAAAATTAGGGAGGCTCGGTTCCCACACTCGAGATAAACTGGTGCTTTGACTTGCACTTGCTTGGCTATATTCTAGTGCTCATGACTTGGCTGTTTGCACTCCGAGCTGATGGAGGAATATTTGAATGGAGGGGTAGTAAATGAGGAGGATTTCCCTCCTATAATTCCTCTCCCTTGTCCCATTTGATTTTTTATGAAGGTCTTTGCCAAAATTCCTTGCTTTTATCATTTAATCTTGCATTAAATTCACATTAGACCACAAAGCAAAATATCCAACTCTAACTCATCTCATAAACAAAATATAATCAAAAGTATGCAATAAGTTACGAGAATAGATAGTGTGACTAAGCTAGGAGGTGAATTAAGGTCCATATAATTACCCAATGATGAGGCTTATCAAGGAGTTGGTTAACATGAAGAAGAATATCCAAGCTTTATGTTGGGTTGTGTTATATTCTTTCCACGTAGTTAACAGGGTGTTTGAAGGGCACCCGTAACCCCACTTTATGGGGTCTGGGGCAGCACGCCAGAAAATTTTGCTTTTGGACCCTATGTTAGGATGGGCGGACCCACCTATGGTTTTGTGCATGATTTTCGCACATGTTTTTTGGACGTAATGGTTTTCGGTCCATGGTATTGGATGTTTCGGTCCATGGTATTGGATGCTTCGGCATGTATAAATATGTATTGTATCATTGAAAGGAAAATAATGAAAAATCAAGCTGGTAGTCTCGGTTTTTGGATCCAGGGGAAATCTCTGTATATATTTGTTTTATGTGTTATTCTCTCGCATTGTTTATTTTCTATGTTTTAGAATTCGTATGTAGGTAAATTATGTACGGGGTTAAAACCTACATTTGGTATCAGAGTTGTTTTGGCTTCAAGGGGATGCCTTTGTCGCTGAGGGGTTTCACTCGAACCTGTGGTAAACCCTGTTCAGTGGGAGATCTGTGAGATCGATTCTAGTGGTGAAAGAAGATGGAGAGCAGTGGAAAGATAGAGATTGAGAAATTTAATGGTCAGATTTTTGAGTTGTGGAAACTCAAGATGGAGGATCTGTTGGTGGATAAAGACTAGTGGATCACGGTAGATCTGGGTACTAAACCAATGGGAGTGTCTGATGAAGAATGGAAGAAGTTGGATCGAAAGGCAAAGAGCACAATACGATTGTGTGTCTCAAATTCAGTATTGTTGAATGTATCAGGAGAATCTATGGGGAAGGTTTTTTTGGACAAGTTAGGGACTTTGTACCAATCTAAGTCTCTGGTGAATAAACTATTCCTGCGAAAAAAGCTATATAACCTGAGGATGAAAGATGGAGACTTAGTGATAGAGCATCTAAATGCATTTAATACTGTGGTAAGTTAGTTATCATCTGTTGATATTAAAATTTCAAATGAAGATAAATGCATCAGTTTGTTGTGTTCTCTACTAGATTCGTGGGATAGTCTGGTTATTGCAATAGGTAGCAATGCAACTTCCTTACATTTTGATGAAATAGTCTCATCCTTGCTGATGGAGGAGATGAGACAGAAAAATACGGAGAGCCAAAATGGTGATGCCTTGTCTGTACGAGGGCAGACCCAGAACATAAACAAAAATAAGTCATCGAGTGGGAGATCTAAATCTAAAGGGAGATCTAAATCTCCAAGAAAACTTGTAAAGGTGGTGTGCTGGAAATGTGGAAAGGAAGGGCACTGCAAAAGGAACTGTAAATCTAAAGCTCCTGACAAAGGAAAGGGATCTGATGAGGCTCCTTCTGCAGAGGTGAAAACCACCTCAGATGAAAGTGGGGATGTGTACTTGGCTTCTTCAAGTACACATGTAGATCATGAGGCATGGTTGATTGACTCAGGCGCATCCTTTCACTTCACTCCCCATAGAGAGTGGTTTTGCGAGTATGAGAAATATGATGGTGGTGATGTCATCTTAGGGGATGACAAGAAGGCTAGAATCGTTGGTCACAGAAAATTAAAGTTGAAGTTGCAAGGTGGAAGGTTTAGAACACTTACAGGTGTTCTGCATGTTCTTGCATTAGCCAAAAATCTGATTTATGTTAGCAAGCTGGATGATGTAGGTGTAAAAACAGTGTTCGAGAAGGATACCTGCAAGATGGTTTGGGGAACACTGGTATTGATGTGGGGAGTTCGGATTGTAACTCTATACAAGTTGCAAGGTAGCACTATTATTGATGGGTGCAATAGTACTGTGGTTCCTGAAAGTGGAACAGAAAATCTAGTGGTCTCTAGAGAGAAGACCATGTTGTGGCATCAAAGGCTTGGAAATATTGGAGAAAAGGGCCTTTGGACACTTCATGGTAAATGTATGGTAGAAGGTATGAGTAATAGTTCTCTAGATTTTTATTTATGTGAAAATTGTGTATATGGGAAGCATAATCGGGTGAGTTTCCCCTCTAGTAGTAAGAGGGCAAAACATATATTAGAACTTTTTCACAGTGATGTGTTTGGACCTGTGAAGGTTCCATCACTGGGTAAGTCTGTGTACTATGTATAATTTATAGATGACTTCTCAAGGATTACATGGATATATTTCCTTAAGAAATCTGAAGTATTTGACAGGTTTAAATAATTTAAGGCTTTGGTGGAAAACCAGACAGAGAAGAAGATAAAGGTGTTGAGGACAGATAATGGTGGAGAGTTTTGTAGTAAGGAATTTGAAGAATTCTGTAAGAAGTGTGGTATAGCACAACAGAAGACTACTCCATATACATCTCAGCAAAATGGAGTTGTAGAAAGAATGAATAAACATTGATGGAAAGGGCAAGAAGCATGCTCAGTGGTGCCGGGTTAGGATAGGAATTCTAGGCAGAGGCAGTGGATACTGCATGTTACCTGGTCAATAGGTCACCTTCATCAGCGTTGGAGGATAAGACTCCACAAGAGGTATGGACTGGTTAGAAACCCTTTCTTTCACATATGAGGGTATTTGGATGTGATGCATATGTACATGTTCCAAAGGAGAAACGAACCAAGTTGGATAGTAAATCTGAAAAGTGCATCTTTATTATTTAAAGGATGTTTTAAAGGGTTATAAGCTTTGGAACCCAGTCACACAGAAGGTTGTGTACAGTCGAGATGTGGTGTTCAGAGAGGTAAAAGATGTTATTAAACATGAAATCAACGAAAGGAGCCTGAGAAGATAGAGTTTGAGCTAAAGGAGGAAGAATCAGATTCTACAAAAGAGGAGGAATCAGAAGATGAAGAGCCACAAACTTTGGCTATGAGAAGATCAGTTCCAGAAGGAAGGCAGCCTGAAAGGTATAGTCCATCTGATTTTTGTTAAAATTTTTCTTTATCTATCATTGATGATGATCCAAGAACTGTGAAGGAAGCAGTAGATTCAGAGGATGGAAAACTCTAGAAAGAGGCCATGGTTGATGAAATGGCATCTTTGCACAAAAATGAGGCTTGGGATCTGGTGGAGTTGCCGACTAAGGAAACCCATTGGCCGCAAATGGGTGTTCAAGAAGAAGACAAATGCAGAAGGGAAGGTGGAGAAATACAAAGCTCGGTTGGTAGCAAAAGGTTATTCCCAGGTGCCGGGAATTGATTTTGGTGATATTTTTTCTCCTGTGCCAAGGTAACTTCTATTAGATTACTTTTATCTGTTGCTGCTGCTTTCGATTTTGAGGTAGAACAGATGGATGTGAAGACAACATTTCTTCATGGGGATTTGGAAGAGGAAATCTACATGAAGCAACCTGAAGGCTTTGCGGTG
>APFE031590854.1:0-11684 GCA_000404065.3 Pinus taeda | reverse complement strand
GCAGCCACTCATGCAAGCAAGGAAGCAGTTTGGTTGCAGAGATTGTGTTCAAGTATGGGGTTAGTACAGGAAGTTATAAGGATAGACTATGACAGCCAAAGTGCAATTTTCTTGGCAAAGAACCCTGCATATCATTCAAAGACAAAGCACGATGTTCAGTATCACTTTGTGAGGGATATGATAGAAGACAAAAAAGTGTTGCTGGTAAAGGTGAACACTTTGAAGAATACTGCAGATGCATTGAAAAATCTATGAGCTCTGAGAAGTTCTCTTGGGGTAGAGAGACAGTGGGCATTTCAGGGTTGGGAAAATGACTAAACTCTCTTGTGGCCCCCTATGGAAAGAAAACAACAAGTGGGAGAATGTTGGGTTGTGTTATATTCTTTCCGCGTAGTTAATAGGGGGTTTGAAGGGCATCCGTAACTTCACTTCATGGGGTCCGGGGCATTGCCCCAGAAAATTTTGGTTTTGGACCCTATGTTAGGTTGGGCGGACCCACCTATGGTTTTGTGCATGTTTTTCCCACATGTTTTTTGGACGCGATGGTTTTCAGTCCATGGTATTGGATGCTTCGTTATGTATAAATATGTATTGTAACATTGAAAGGAAAATAATGGAAAATCACACTGGTAGTCCCAGTTTTGGGATCCAGGAGAAATCTCTATGTATATTTGTTTTATCTATTATCCTCTCGCATTGTTTATTTTCTGTGTTTTAGAATTTGTATGCAAGTAATTTCTGTACGGGGTTAAAACCTACACTTTAAGGGATACAAGGTAGTTTCCATATTCTCCAAGGTTAAAGAGTCAATAAGAAGTAAAGTGCGCCATGCCTGAGGGATACAAGGGTAATTTAATATTAATATATGATTGGAGTTTTTTAAGGAATTCCCTAGATATAAGGATGACTGTAACCTTTTTCAGTTGTTAGCACAGATCTCAAGAAGTTATGCCTTTGAAATGCCATATAACATTTCAAATAATTTTTCACAATTCTGAAATGCCATCTAAAATGGTAACTGGCATTTCAAGGCAAAATGGGCACGTATTAATTTGGTTTAACTATGTTTTGATAGGGAAATTGACCATAGGAACCTGACCAGGTGATTTAAATTGGCATTGACATAAATTTTGACACTAATTTCACATTGAATAAGCTTCTAGAAAACCCTTACACCCTGTCTTTGTTCTAAATACAATTTACCACTTATTATTTCCTCACACTTTCTTCTAGAATGCTTGAGAAAAGGTATCTCCCACACAAACAAGAAGCACTTCTATTGTTTGTGAAGCATTGTGATCTGGTTTTGTAGTCACAACTAGAAGACAGTTGTGAGCAACAACATTGTTCCACACTTCATTTCTTCACATTTTCTTCAATGACTTTTAGGTAAAAGTGTTTTATATAGCTACAACAAGCATGCTATGTGCAATTTGGACAACATGGATATTATTGGAGGCTACATTTAAATTTTCTTACTCAATTATCCTTTCTTCTTGTGCTATTTTATATTTATAGATAGATAGACAGATATTGTTTCCCTATTTCATTTTTTTTTTTTTTTTGAATTTTTACTTTTTTGATGGGGGATGAGGTAGGGATCATGTTTCCAGCATGTACCCTTCTCCCAATTCCATGCAACTTCACTTCTAGGATTTTTGAGATGGAGACTCAAAGGCTTTCTAAGAGAGCCCTTAATCAATCTCCAAGGCATTTGTCACACTTCAAAAAATAATTCCAACTCAGAGTGAATTTATAAGTTAAAATTGAGGCCCTTCAGGGTTGATTAGAAATGGGCTTATAAGAGGTTCATTTAAGGATTTCACAACTAGTGATCTTTATTCTAAAATATTAATATAACAATAATTCTAAAATGTTGATGCATCACTAGGATAACATGATTAACGCATCCAAAATGTTTCCACAATTTACATTGAACTGAAACTCAATCAAGAAAGTATCCAAAAAAATCAAGAAAGAAAAAGGCAAAATATAACAAATAATGTAGACAACTGACTGGAAAATTACTAATAATAACTGTGACATGATTCACAAGACTTCTTAATGCTACTTACAAAGGTCTATTCTAAGAGAACTAAATTTGTCACCACTACAACTCGTACCACTAGGTAACCACTATATCCTCTCTGCCATATATATGCAAAACAATCTAAGATTACTTGCAATGCCCTTCCATAAATTTTTTCATGTTGTCATCATATGTAGGAACAAACACATCGCTGGCCAAAGACACCATGTAATCTAGTGCAACCATTTCAAATGAATGATTTTGGAATGGATTTAAATCCATAGGACTAAGAAGAGTCTCCTTCCTCACCTGCACATTTTTTTTTATCAGCATTAGTGCATGACATAAGAAAATCCAGCTTCAAAGGAAAATGATTTGAAGTGAGTGAATCGGTCAACTTACAATATTTGGATAAGTTGAATAGAGGGAAAGCATCCTTCTTTATCCCCCGTAGATTTCTTCAGTAGCAATATATATCTGAATATTTCTATCAAAATCAAAATATTTCAATATTAATGGAGTCTCCTCTGGTGTTACAGGACACAATCTGTCCTTCCTCTTCATTTAAGAAATTATGACCTCCTTCCACCCAGAGTAGGCATGCTCGTGAAAGAAATACAACAAGATAATAGGATCAACATTGTTAACAATAAATAATTTGACTTGGCCAGGAAAATATTATGATTTCCAAACATGTAATACACCTCAGTCTGGTGAGTTCCTCAACTTATTCATCAGTACAACGAAGAGTGTAACCAGAAAAAACCAATATATTCATTTCATAACAAAGATGAAGAGCCACAAAAGGACCACGCTATTGCAATATTTAAAAAAATGACCCAATTCATCAATTTTTTAAGTGAAAAGCAGTGTGTTGTAATTCACATGACAACATAGCTGTTAAACCTCAAGTGGTAGGCTATCATTTGCTAGATGTGGATATGCATTATTCAAATGCAAAACTTTGTGCTTTGTTATAAGGGGAAGGGTTTTTATCATGGTAGGAATCTTTGTTAGTATCCTTCTGTGCAAAGCCCAAAGTATTAAATGATAGTCTTTGATATTCAATCTGATGCAAGTAATAGGACATGTTTGGCCAGCTCACAGGAGGCATGGTGAAGACTACTCCATCTTCTGCCTTTTCCTTCAGCTTTGAAGGAAGCTTCTTTACTATCTGAAAATTGCCTCTAAGAGATGTGATAAACTGATTCACATCAAAAGTGTCTTCAAATTCACTGTTCACATAGAATTAAATATTAATTTTTGCAAAAGGAAACATGAAGGATAAAACACCCCCACAAGTAATTAATGTCATGCAATACCCAATGCTGAAATGAATCAATAAAACATACTGAAGATCTGTTAATAGATAGGAGGAATACTAAAGTTAAACACCTGGGATCTACCCAAAGTGAAGCCTTTTCTAGCTTTGGGAGAAGCATAGTCACATTGAGATAATTGTAACCATGTCACATATCTAACATGAGAAAAATATTAACCAAAATGAAGCCTTGTCCAACTTTGGGACAACCATACTCACATTGAGACAACTGCAAGCATGTCACATATCTAACATGAGAGAAAGATTGACCTTGATCAAATGATAATATATCACAAAACAGTCACAAAAGAAAATTCAGCAAACACAGTGACAACATGAAGTAAATAATTACAGTGTTTACAAAACCATAATAAAGGCCCTAGCTAAAGGACAATCGTGCATAATTCAAAAAGGTGGACATAAACCAGCTTGCACATTGCAGCTCACATCTTCCATTTTGCACTCTAAATTTTGAAAAAACACTGCTCCAAGAAGACATTGGTAGCCCTTCTTCTAGGTTAGGTGGCTTCTCTACTGATAACATCCACTGGATTCTCCTCAAATGAGCTTACCTGTAGAGGAATTGTTGTACCGACCTCACAGTCCTTCTTGAATTATCTTCTTCTGTCAATTATGTTTGGAAGTCAATTAATATAGCGTAGGAGATGGCTTCGGGATCGGTGGTACTAATATGTTTTGCTGGCTTTCGTGGATGTTGAAGATAACTATGTCATGGTGAGGGCATACGACTATACATCAATAACAAGTGTCATGTTGCTGGACTACTGGACAATTCCTTGTGTCTTGTTGCTTACATGGATATTCTTGAAGACAAGATACAAAATTGGATAGTTTATTGGTGCAGGAATATGTGTTGCTTAGCTTGTTCTTGTTGTATTTTCAGATGTGCATGCCTCTGATAGAAAAAAGTGGAGAAAACCTATTTTGATCCAGGCCTCCATTGCAAGAGACCATTAAGTATCCATTGCTTTTATATAGCCCTGCTAGCAATTTACATACTCAATAATTTCAGTATAATATTCAACATTTTCTCAAATAGATACCAAAAGGAGGGCTATGAATGTGCCAAGGTTGACATTTGGTCTTGCAGGGTCATAATTTTCGTTCTCTTGACGGGTTTCTTGCCATTCCATGATGCGATTTTGATGGCCTTGTATAAGAAGATCCACAAGGGGGACTTCAAATTCCTTCCCTAGTTTTCCTCTGAAGTCCAGCAACTCATTCTCCAGTTCCTGGATCCTAACCCTGGGATGAGGATAACCCTCACCGAGCTAATGGAGGTCCCATAGTTTTGGCAGGGCTTCAAACCCTCGCAGCCTAATTGCGATGTCGATGTCAGCCTCCTTAATTATGTCGATTCGACGTTCTTTATTCTGAAGCTGGCCCGCTTCAACGTGTTCGACATTATCGCTCTTTCCCCTGCATTCGACCTCTCAAGGTTATTCAAGGACAAAACCCTAAAGTAGGAATTATGGCTCACATTGACTCAGCCATCTTAGAGCATAATATCAAAGCTATGAGGAGATTGCCAAAATATTGAGATTCAGAGTCAAGAAATCGAAGGATTGCAAGATGAAGTTATAGAGACCTGAGCAGGGGCTGAAGGGGAAATTGTGGATCGATGCTGAGATTTTCGATGTAACACCCTCGTTCCTCATGGTGGAGCTTCGTAAGATCGAGATCATGGGAGATATGAAAATAGGCGTCAAAAAAATCGATGTTTTGTGGGGTGAGCTATTGAAGAGATCCTCCTCCATTCACCATATCGAAATTCAACCCTGAAACCCTAGCTGTCTATGTATAGTTGTTGAATTTCCTATGAAAACATACAATAAATTTGTGTGAAAATGAACAAATCTGCAGCTAAGGCATCAGAGTTCAATCGATTTGAAGAATAGGAATCAATCTAGATATCCTAAAGATTGATCCAGTGTGACCTCATATTTCCATATATTCCAGGGAAGATTGGAGATCAATATTGCTGTGAAAAACTATTTTTCTGGCATTTGTTTTTTTGGTGGGAACTAGATCATTGTAAAATATATTTAACAACATGCCCAATTTTGAGCAAAATGTGTTAAATTATGGGATGGATAGATATATTTTTAGGCACTCAATTTTGAGCAATTTGTTTTAAATTTATTTGAAGATTTTTGACATTTGTTTTCTTCTAGACATTTGTTTTTTTTAAATGGTGTGTAAAATTATAACTTTTATTCCTTGTGAAATGTCACAAAAGTATGCATGTTGATCATTTTGAAGGTCAAAATCTTCTTAGAGATTAAATATTTTTGGTGTAAGAGTGAGATACTTACACAATGAGTTTTTACATCTTGGATAAGATCTTTGTTTCATTTTATATATTAGAATTTTATGATGGGCACACTATGATGTTAGTAGTGTTTGGTAGCTTACAAAAACAACATATTTTTAATTTTTTTTCATAGCATAGTTTTTTTCATCTAGACATTGTGTAGGGTTTGATTCATATGCTCGTGCACATCATTGTAACATTTTTCATCATATCATTTTTAGTAGTGCTCACAAGTTTAGTGATAACCTATCTAATAGCAATTTTGCATACATAGATCCATCACTAAATTGAGAATAAATTGGGGAAAATATCCATCTAAGCTGGGACGACCTAAGGTGACACATTAGGCCATGATCTCCAAGTAGCATCATCACTAGTAGTTCACCTCCCATGAAGGACCCCTTTCTAGATCTTAAATGCTAGTTTGTTAGTTAGTTGCATATTTTGTTGTTTCTTCTAGCCTTTAATTTGTACGCATGCCAAATTTAAGGATTGAATCTTCAATTGATGATCTCTTTGTAAAACTAGAAAAAATCCACTGTGAGATGAATAAGAACCAATAATTTTTCTTTGGATTCATTTATGATTTACTTTCTCTATTGTTTGGGTATTTGTTTTGCATTTCTCTGTGGATGTTTGAGATAAATATGATTAAACCTCATCACACTTATTCTTGTACTTAAAAATTTGCTAGGTTTTGACAACATACCAATAAGACGATGAGTGACATACCTAGACCCTTAGTATAAGGCATGTTACCATAAATCCAACTCTAATACCATTTTAAAAGAAATGAATGTATGTTATCTGACATATAGGCTCATGTTACTATCCATGATTTTAAAATTAAAGAATGTAGATGAATTAATCATGCAAAACAACATTTAAACATACATAACATAAATTGAACATAACATTTAAGCATAGCATTTACATACTAAATAATAGAGTGATTGAAAAAGTTATCCTTATAAATGTTTTACACAACTAGCTACAAATGTCAAATATTCCATCCAACCATAGTTATTTTTGGACTAATTCTCTCTACAATAGGCCACCCCTAATATATGGCTATGATTCCACAAAGGTGAGCATGCTCCTATGGATGTCTATAGTCAACACTAAGATACCAATACCTAGTAAATTAAGAGGGATGCGACCCCTACAATAATTCCTACTAGCCAACTCTCTTTCCCATCATTCTTCACAATCTAAGAATGATATTTATTTATATGTATCATAGTCCCTTAGACAATCTCCATCCCCTCTAGGGCTCTAACATAGATTGGTAACGAATCTCTTAGTTATGGGATTTAGGAAATCTAACTACTAGTGGAGCACTTACAACGTCAACCTTTACACAAGAACTTGAGTGATTTCTAAATGAGAACCCCTCACAAACATTCAAAGCTAGTTCTTATCATAAATATCAACACTAGAGATTGGTATTCAACAAAAATTATATTTTCTCCTGTTGTAGCACCAAAACTCTAGTATATTTTGTCCTCTTGCTTTATGAAAGTTAGTTATCTCCTCTTCTCAAATTTTTTTTCTTATGCATGTTCTGACTCAGACAATTCAAAAGATAATTTTACTCATCACATGTTCTCACATCTAGGTGAGATGACTCTCTCAACCACCTATTACATGCATTCAATAAAACCACTCCCCTCATGAGTGTACTTAGCCCATGCTTCAATAACTAATCAATATGACTCTTCTACCGACCTCGAAAATGCATTCAATGATTGGTTTTAATAAGTCAAATGGGGATTATATGGTAATGACATTTAGTTTATGCTAATAACATGGGATTTTAGGCATGTGTGATTTACCCTTGGACCCATTTTTATCCCCCTCCTTTATGGAATGATAGGAATATGTTCTTGTCCATTTTATAACCAATGATATATTTTATATTATTATTTTCAATATAAAAGTTACATATAATTTTTTGTTTGATATTGTGTCCATGACTTGTGGGAGTAGCATGTAATATAATAAACCATAACCTATGGCATCTAAGCCATCAAAATCACTTGACGATCACACTAGGCCTAGACCACACCAACCCTTAACATGTAGAGATATTTTGCTACATCTTAGCACTCTATAATTTTATAATTTAGTAACTCCTATAGAAATTCCAAATGCCCAACTCTCACTCCCCTCAACCTACATAATCCAAGGAAGAGTACTCCCTTCTCTCCATCACAATCCTTTAGGGTGTCCCACTTACCTTTGAGGGCTCAAACACTAGTTGGACATTGAAATATCCAAGCTATGGAATTTAGTAATCCTAGCTATAAAAAATGGAGTCTTTAGTCATTTATGCACAAATGCACATTCATATTTCTTCAAAATATGCAAAATCTGTGGGTAGTCATCCCACATATCCTCTTCATGCTCCCATGTGGTATCTTTAGGATTGCAGTAGGTCCATTGGACCTTTACCACGATAATGGCTTTGTACAAGAGCACGTCGAATTTTGAGTCAAAGATGCATATTAGCTCCACCCAAAAGTCTTGTTTGTGTTCCACCTAGACGATAGTCTAATCAATCACAAGGTTATGATTAGGCACATACTTTTTCAATAAAGATACATGAAACACTTTTATGAATATTCATGGATGCAAGTAATGAAAGAATGCATATAACCAACATTATCTTATCTAGGATTTCAAATTCCCCACAATATTGTGCTACCGATTCTGGGTAGCTTCCTAATTTTAGTGAGCTATTTTTAGCCTTGACTTTGAAAAACACATGCCCAACCAATCTAAATTATCTATTCATTTTTCCTTTGTTTGTGCAACTTTCTACCTATCTTATATTGTATCCTTTATATTTTACGTATCTTTAATATATGTTCTTACATTTCTTTTATAATATATATCCCAACAATCACTTTGTTTTCTAGGTTATCCCAACTCAAAATATAACTTCATAATTTCCCTTTTATATAAATTTGCAAAATATTGGATTCTTTATCAATCAACTTAATTGAAATAATATGCATTCCTTTCGTAAGCTTGTCCATCAATACCAATGGAATCATCTCACCTTGTTATCCTTGGTAGCTTGGAGATGAAATTTATGGTAACAGTTTCTCATTTGCATTTAGGAATGGAAAATGGATATATAAATCATGTTGGATGTCTATGTTTAGCCTTTACCTTCTAACATTACATGCATTTGGCTATGTAATCAACCACATGCTTTTCATAATAAGTAAAAAATATAGGATTCTTATAGCTACAATAGGTTTTTGGTACCCTATTGTCCAACATATGGTGCATCATACAATTCTCTTATCACTAAATTTCTCAATTATTGAGAATTAGGATCATAAACTTGTGTTCCTTTGCAAGAGGTTTCCATCCTCTTCTAGCATGTAGTATTTAAATTTTTGGTGTGAATTACCTTGTTGTAAGCCTTCTTTAATTTGTAAATAGTGTTAGTTTGATCATAATCTTCCAAAATTATTCTTTTTAAGTCTATTTTGTATATGATAATAGCTATAGCATATTTCATTACATGCGCCCTCTTAATGTTGAGTGTGTTAGCCTCTTTATTCTCATTTCCCTTAATGTTGTTGATGTCAAAGTCAAATTCACTAGGGAATTCCAACCATCTATTTTGTCTATGTGAGTATTTCAAACTGCTATGGTCTATTTTCAACTCAAAATTTCATCCCATAAGATAATGTCTTCACATTTTCAATGCAAGGATAATAGTTGTAAGCTCCAAGTCATGGGTAGCATAATTTCCTTCATGTACTTTGATTTTATTCAATTCATATGACATGCCTATCTTGTATAAGGGGTCCACCAATTCCTTCTTTACATACATTTATGCACACTAAAAATATCCTCATTTGGATATGCATTCTTTAGAATAGGTGCATTGGTTAATAAATATTTCAGATATTGAAAATTATATTCACAATTTGTAGTCCATTTAGTCTATACTCATTTATGTTGCAACGAAATAACTGAATGTACAATCTTATAGAAACCTTGAATAAATATCATGTGGTAATTAGGTAAACCCATAAAGAGTCTCACCTTTGAAATATTCTTTGGTTATGGCTAACCTTTTATGGATTAATTCATCTTCCCTAGGTCCATTGCTATTCCCTCCTCTAAGACATTTTCAACTGAATCATGGATTTTCCTTTGACAGAAAGTGCACTTTCTCAACTTGGCATACAATTATTTCTCTTGTAACACATATAGCACCATCCTCAAATGTCACTCATGCTCCTCTTTTGTCTTGGAGTGTATAAGAATATCACACAAAAAGGCAATAACAAATTAGTCTATATAAACTCTAAACACTTTGTCCATCAAACATATAAAAATAGAAACTGCACAACATGTTTCAAAGTAAACATTGTAAGGTGGTAGCATATGAAACAATAGCATAGAAGAAAGAAAAAAATTATGCAATTTTGTTTCTTTACTAGCATTTCTTTTTTATCATATGTTATGTCTCAGGGAGATTTCAACCAGGCCAATATTCTAGAATATGTTCAAAATGAAGGTAATATGAAACATCTTAACTCCAAAGGATTTATGAAAATGATCTTCATTAGGATTCATGAACTATTACAAGTAAATGATTTAAATCAAACATTTCACAGAAAAAGTAATCTCATATCACCTTTTATTCAAAATTCAATGGATAATAACTTTATTAGAAGGGATTCAAGATAATGTATGTGCATTTTGAGTCATTTTTATGTCAAATGTTATGACTAGAACATTTTAGTAATTTTGAGTCATTTTTATGTACTTAACATTACAGATGGATTGAGAGACCCTCTTAAATGGGTCTCTAAATTTTAATGTTGCAGATGGATTCAAAGATCCCTTTGTCTCTAAATTTAACACTGCAAATGGATTCAAAAAAAGGGATCAGTGAATCCATTTGCAATGCTAAACTTTAGAGACAAAAGGGTATTCATAATTTTAACGCTGTAGATGGATTCAAAGACCCCTTTGTCTCTAAATTTTAACAATGTAGATGGATTCAAAGACCCATGTAGTGAAATGTAACACTTCAATATCAAAATTGCAATTTTCCTTTTTCGGAGTGACATAATTAAAAGTTACTAACATAAATGAGTAATTCATATACTTGTACTTGTTATTTGGTCATATTTTTCTTCTTGGACTATAGTAATCCTTTAAGCTAATCATTATTAGTTTTATCACTTATTACCTAGTGTTACGCAGTAATTTGTCACCGTTGGTCACCGTCCTTGTTACCCCCGCTGTCACACATTGGAGGACACATTTACGGACCTATGACCAGTGACACAACTTGAAAACACTTGCATTGAGGTCTCCTAAGTATGAACTTCAATATCCCTGAAGACACCCTTTGAAGATTAGCCTTGGAAAATGCCCTTTTGTCATTAGCGCGGGTCCACAATGTCTAACCCGCGCCAATGGCTCAGTTCCTACAAAGAGGGCGCGCCCATGGACGCGCTGTCACAGAACAAAGCCCGTGCCACACAAAATTAGCCATGATTTTTGGCCAATGCGCACTAAAGTGTTTTTTCCTCCATTAACTCATGCAGTTCTCTGGAAAAATCCCATGGATATGGTCGAGTGTCGTCTTTTTCATCCATGACAACTCAGTCCAAAGGCTATTCTGAGATAATGCCAAATCTTCGGTAGGTGTCCAGATACGATGAATACTTCCACCTCTTCCATCCATAAATGCCTGTCACCCCACATTGAACAGGCTAGTGCTAATGATAGTGTTAGAGTGTTGAAGTTTTGAGTAAGCTAAGATTATGCTAAATTGATAGTGAGAGCTGAAAGAGAGGTTATGCTGCCGGATTGTTGAGAGAGGAAGTGACTTTGCAAGACATGTTGGACTGCTGACCCAGGTGGAGGAGATTTGCAGCGTCAAGCCTTAATTGGTTGTAATTCTTCTCTTTTTTCTATCGAATGATAAGCGACTGTTATTATGGTTCCATTCACAT
>APFE031590832.1:0-10528 GCA_000404065.3 Pinus taeda | reverse complement strand
TTTCGCAAGGAAAAGCCATCCCCAAGTGGAGCCACTGTTAGCCTCCTGCTCATAGCAGGTATTCACCTTTCGTGATCGACATATGTACAGGCCAAATATGTCATGCTTTGCTTACAGCAATGTTCCATATTTGAATCCTCTGACAGTGAAACATTTTTTGATATATGCATGGTTCATTTTACTCTGGTTGAGAATGGCATCTGGCTGAAAACTAAGAGAAGTATCAAGTTCAGAATCCTTTTCATGATGCATTGAAATGAAGGCTCAACTCTGTCATATGGCACAGTCATACCAAGAGCTAGCAAAATCTGAGAAGGCTGTGAAATGCTTACAAAGAGCTTTGTCCATTGATAGGAGGTTTGTAAATGCATATCGTTTGCTTGGTTTGCTTAAACATGGATTGGGAGACCATAAGGGTGCTATTAGAGAGCTTTCTGCTGGCTTGGAGTTTGATAAGTTAAATTTAGAGTGCTTGTACTTGAGAGCATCATCTCACCATGCAATTGGAGAATATGCTAATGCGATGAAAGACTATGATGCTGTTGTTAATATGGATATTGACTCACAAGAAAAGTTTGTACTTCAGTGCTTGGCCTTTTACCAGCGGGAACTTGCTCTATACTCTGCCTCGAGGGCTAATGTAAATTTCAAATGGTTTGATCTTGATGATGATATCCATCCAATGTTCAAAGAGGCCTGGTGTAAGACATTGCGCCCAAAAGGCGTGTGTGAAAAGGTGTAGAATAGATCAATCAATTGTGGCCAGGGAAGCATATATTATATATGAACCATGCCCAGACAGAGAGAAAATATTTTTAAAAAAAGTTCAATTACAATGCCACCTAGAGTAGGTCATCAGCCTGCATGTTGTCCTGGAGTGGGGATTTTGGTGGCCAAATGGATGAGAGCGTTGTCTGATGTCATGTGGCAGCATTCTTTCATTATTTGTCTGTATTTCCTCGACAGAATTAATGGAACGTTCCTTTATATTCAATAACTGAGCTATATATTATAATCTGTCTCAAGCACCACCAGTTATGGGCAATTATGTTCTTGGTATTAAATTTAAAGTGCTTACTCCCGGCTACAGGTTTTAAGAATGACCAGTGTACAATGCAATTCAGAGTCACAACAGAAGTCTGATCTACTTCTCAAAGTTTGGTGTTCAGTGTTCAGTTGAGCTGCTTTTGATGCATGGAAAATCAAATCTGGATTCCCTTTATGCTGTGCAGGTTTCTAAACTGGCAATTTGTCAAGAGCATAGGCTATCATCGCATGAAAGGCAAACAACAGGCTGGCCAGATTCCTCGTTTTGGTTCCACTGAAAGATTAGGCGGAAGAATTCTTGGGGGAAAGTATGTACAGAATGTAGTACTGTGCAGCGATTCTAACAGAGTCACATCTGTTTCAGCAGTGAATGAACATGGAGATACAGAGCTGTACGAGGCAGATGTGGTAGTTTTTGCTGTGGGAGTCAAGGCCCTTCAGAAAATTGTGGCCTCATCAGGGTCTTTAGCAGCTCGTCATGAGTTTTCTTCAACCACAAGTATTGGGACAGTTGATGTAATGGCCATTCGATTGTGGTTGGATTCATTGATGCAACTTAAAAATCCTTCTAAATGTTCTTTCTGGCATTGGACCTGGTATTGGTGCCACATTATTTGACCTTAATACTTTGCAGGAAGAGTTTGCAAACGAAATGGGAAGTGTCCTGGAGGTTGATTTGTATTATGCAAATCCATTTATGCCTTTGTCAGATAAGGTGGTTATTGAGAAGATCATGAAGTATTTGAGTCAATGTGACAAACGTTTTGGGGGCACTCAAATTGTGGACAGTAGTGTGCTTCGATACAAAGAAGCTGTTACTCTTTTTTTGGGCCTGGCCCACACCAGTATATGGCATCTACCAAGATGAGTTTCTCAAATCTATTTATTGCGGGTGATTGGCTGAAACAAGGCCCAGGTTCACATGGAGCTCGAGGATTGTCTCAGGAGAAATCTTATGTCTCTGGGCTAATAGCTGCAAATGCATCTACGAGAAGTCTTGGGATAGATTTCTGTGCAAACATAATTGGCGTGGAAGAAGATAGGGACAGTGATATCGCTTCTGTTGAACCCCATGTTTATCTAACAGTCACTATTTCTAAAGGAGAAGGTCCTTTCCTCGAGTTTATTTGCACTGGGTATGCCAAAGAGGTTTCAATCGATGCCATGGTTTTCAAACACCCACAGAAAAAGGCATCAGATGAAGGAGATCGAATTCCGTACGATGGACCTGACTTCAACGATCTGGATGAGAGTTTACAGAAGGCCCTTCGTCCACGGGTTTGAATGGGTCGATCCTGCTGGTGGAAGGCGTTCGTGTTTATAGCAATACCAATGGCAAAGCCAAATACCCCATTTCTTTTGACCATTGGTCAATCTATAAATACCCATGATACTTTCATGTTCACCATTGCTGTCTCACTGGATCTCACCCTTTTTTATTTTGCAATGAGGCTCCTAATGCCGGTTTCACCATTCCCAAATGCACAGTTGTGATGAAAACAATGTCCTAAATTTCTCAGAAATCCCAATCACCCTTGATTTTAACAGCACTGACAACAGAGATAGTCACCATATAAATGCTGCTACGGGATTAAATGATCCAGCTATTGCCCAAGGAATTTCAGAGCTTGTTTACGACAATAAAGTGGCACGATGCTTTTGTTATATACGGAACAGGGGAGCGATCTATTGACCAGAGACCAGAGAGCAGGTTGAGGAGGGCGTAAGTAGCCTAGATCTCTTCGACTCCATCTTCATTCACCATAAGCACAGGATCAGCAATCTTTACTTTCTTATAAGTGGTGAATAGGAAACATGTAACGCATAATGCTCTGCACCTAGTTAACGAAACGCACAGTAAGTTGAAGACTGAAGGGACAGCCACCGCCTCAGTCCAAAAAGACAAAAATCATTTATGGAACCGCCTAAAGGATTCCTGGGCAGTTATTACTCAGCTATGACCAAATAGCTAGCGCATCACAAGAAATTACCCATAAACTCAATTCTGATGCTGCTGCCTCCAGCGCAGCTTAAATAGATATTTTTTGCATTTACTTCAGCAGAGATTAGGGTAGAAGCGGTGACTCCATCAGATCGATCTGAGATCTGCTTGTAATAGATTTTTGCCTATTTAAACAACGCTGTTCGTTGTTCAAAGGGTGAGAGTTTTTTTTGATCGATAATCTGATTGAGGTTTGCTGTGTACGCTCTAACAGATTTAATAAACAGAGCATTGCTGGAACATGGGTGTTTGACTGTCTAAATGTGGATTCGATGGCTGAGGAACAAGACTACAGAATTCTCGAGTTTCCTCATGGACTAATAAGTTTCCTCTTCTCTTTCTTGCCTCTGTTTTCAGTTTTAATATGTTTATATCGCCTTTGTGTCATGATCTAAATAACAGAAAAGAAGACTAGCTCAGAATTCGCTTAACAACACTCTGTGCTCAATTCCTGTTATTTCTCTATGTTTATCTTCTAAACTAGCCTATATATGAATTCCTCTTAGGCTCATATTGCACTATTTCCTCCGTATAGAATATTGTTGTAGGAATTCAAGTAATTGTCCTATAAGATATTCATTCCCGTTCCCTCGTAAGCCACGAATGAAAATTAACTTAGCTGTCTTTCATCCCTGACCCCATTTCATCTTCATTTCAAGCTTCAATATTGGTCCATGTGTAGCATCCTGCCTGTAATTCCTCTTCCGTCAAAGAAAACACATCCTTCAGTCCACCATCTTGACTCCATGCCCAATTCCTAAACTTTTGCGCGTTTGCATGCCTCTCTGCTTAAGACCATTCTCTCCTCACCAAAAAACAAAACCCTTTGTACTCAATAGCTAGCCTAAGATCATTCCATAAAACAAAGCTAAATCCCGAAGAGAGAGCCCTCTCTGACTGCTGGTAGGCTAGGACCGGCAGTCCAAAGCTTGGTCTGTGGTTACCTCGGCCGTATCCCTTAATGAGCAGGGGACAACCTGAGTGTTAACAGTTACAACACTGTGACTTATCAATACCACATGCCAAAAAAATTATACCACAATTCATATGACACTTGTTCATATGACTTTTCTTAGTTAATCAATTTAATTAAAAAGAAAAAAATGACATAACTACGTTTGAGATAAATACCAACCTTTAATCTGTGATTACTTAAGAATATTCTAAAATATTTCATAAAAGATAATTCCTACCTCAACCAATTAATTATTAAAATTAAATAAATGATGGAATTCTTTCCAAAATTTCTATAAAATTAAAATCATATTATTCACCCACAATTATTTAATAATTAAAATTAAAATTATAAAATTTTATTTTAAACTAAAACCGTCTATCTATTCTAAATTATAACTAAAAATTATTTAATATTTCTTCAAAAATATTATTTAAAATAGAAAAATTAAATTATAATTTATAATTTAATTTAATTAAACATCACATGAGAGATCTATAATTCATCTATATAGAATTTTGGAAGAAATTTCACCCCGACTCTTATGTGAATTCACAATATTATTTTTCATCCAAACCAATTCACTAAATTGATAACTTATATATCATTTATGGTTAAAAAATAATAATAATATATTATAATAGTTAGTTATAAATATATTTTGAGGCCTCAACTTTCAGCTGCTGTCTGTGGTCTAGGGTGCATCTGGATTTTCCAATGTGCTGACACCATAGCAGGACTGAAAGGAATTTTCTCGCGTTTCGCAGAACTGTATCGCAAAGGTCAAGAGCTCACCGACCGTATGGAGGCAGAGGGGTCCAGTGGGGCCCCTACTTTCAAATAGATAATCATGCAGAAGCAGAGGCAACATAAAATGGAAGGGGTCAGGATTTCTGGGTTTGACAATAACAAGCAGAATGGCAGAAGGAATAAGGAGAAAATACAAGGAGAAACTGACAAGCCAGACAGAACAACGGAAGGCGCAGGCATAGTGGGTGAAAGTCTGACAGGAACTAAAGAAAAAATCCCCTCAATAATTAAATCATCAGAAAACGAGGAGCGACAAGATGATGAAGACAGGGAGCAGATAGACAATAGGCAAGGAAAGCAGGAAAAGGAGGGGGAGCCAAGCTCAAGCCCCAATAAATACGCTTCATCCAATGGGGTCTGCAAACCAAAAAAGATCAATAACCTAAGGGTAGTTATAACTGACCCATAGATTCAAGCATACAGAGAGCACATGGCAGAACAGGCCATTATCTGCAAATTTATGGGCATATGGCCATCTGAAAGGACTCTTTGTCATTGGATTAAACAACAATGGAAACCGCGGGGGGATGTTAAGCTTCACTTGGGAGCCAAGGGATTCTTCACTGTTGTTTTCTCCAACCTAGAAGACAAGGATAGAGTATTTGAGGGAGGCCCATACTTTTTGGCTTCAGCTGGTCTGTACATGCGACCATGGAAACCAAACTTCGCCCCGGAGAAGGAATCTTTCACTCAAGTCCCAGTCTGGATTCGTTTGTTCTCTCTCCCAATAGACTACTGGGGTTTGAATGCATTGAAACAAATCGGTGACAAGTTGGGAACATTTGTCAAGGCCTCTGAAGCAACCTTACAAAAAAGATATACTTCTTACGCCAGAATATGTGTTGAAATGGACGTTTCTGGGGCACTGCATGAGGGGCTCTAGTTGGAATATAGGGACGAGGACTACTTTTAGGTTGTAGATTATGAGCAGATTCCCTTCCGGTGCCGCAAATGTCACGAACATGGGCATTTGATGAGAGACTGCCCTATGGTTAGGAAGGAAATAGAGAACGAAGCAGCACAAGCCCACAAAGACAAAGAAGCCTTCATTAAACCTAAGTCCAGACAGAGAGCTAACAGAAGGAAGAGTTTCAAATGGAATACTGACAGGAACAACCACAACAACCCTTTTGTGATCTAAGATCCTGAAACAGACTCGGAGGACAAGCACAAAACCCTAACATCAGAAGCAGAGCATGAGGAAAAGGAAAAACCAACCAGGGAAGGAACGCAGGAAGGGGACCTCAATAATGAAGTACAAATGCAGGATAGAACAGAGGAGACTGAAGAAGAAACTGACATGCTCACTAGTGATGGTGGAAGTGAGGATCAAGAATGGGAAGAGGCGCTAGCCAGGGAGGGGATGAACCTACCAGTAATTGCTGAAAATTGGAAGTCCCGAGGAATAGAGAACGCATCGGAGGAAGAAATCAGGAAGGTAAACGACCTGTTCATAGCAAGGCAAAAGGAAGAACTTGAAAAGCAGAACAGGAAGCTAGGTGTAGTAAAAGGCAACAGCTCACATTCGAAAAGTCTTTTATGGAAATTATCCAGTTCAAAACAAAAGAAAAGAAGAGGTCGTAGAACTAGTGGTGAATTTCTACAGGAACTAGGCATGATCATGATAAACTCAGGGAAGATGAAAGCACTTAGCGCTTTCCAGTCCTTCCAATAAAAATCAGTTAAACATGAAGATCATCTCGTGGAATGCAAGAGGGCTTAACAGCCAGGAAAAACAAAGAATCTTAAAGCGGAAAATCCAGAAATATAGACCATAAATTATGTTCTTACAAGAAACTAAATGCAACAGCTCCAGTATCAACAATCTTTGCAGGAGGCTTGGGAGAAATATGGAAGTTCTAGAGAATGAGAGCCAGGGAAGAGAAGGTGGCCTTGCAACGATGTGGGACACAAAGGAAATCCAGATGTTATCAACTGAGGCGAACAAACACTTCATGGCGGTGGAGTTCCAACCCATAGGTAACTCCGGATCTTTCCTCTGTATCAATATTTATAGTCCTCAGAAATTAGAAGACAAAATAAATTTTTTAAATGCATTAACCAGGCTTATTAATAGACATCCTAGGTCTAAGTGTATTTTGGGGGGTGATTTCAATATGATAACCACCCTTCTGGAAAAAAAGGGGGTCTTAGGAAACTTAATAGGGATGCGGAAGCCTTCACAGGTTTCATTGATACTGTCAAAATGGTAGACATTCACCCTAAGAGTGGCCTTTTCATCTGGACCAACAGGAGGGGGGAAGACAGGTTGATAGCTTCTCGCTTGGATAGATTCTTAATCTCAGAAAGCATTATAATGGATGGCATATTAGCAGAATCAGATATCCTTCCCAGTGGGGGATCAGATCATTGGCCAATTTCGCTTATTGTTGAAGTTCAGGGTACCCGAAGGAACAAACCATTCAGATTTGAAAAATTTTGGTTAGACCACCCTAATTTCCTCGAGATGGTAAAGAAATGGTGGTCTGAACCTTTGGAGGTGAGAGGCTCCAAAATGTTTAATCTACAAAAGAAGTTGAAAGCAACAAAAGAAAAGTTAAAAGATTGGAACAAAACGGTTTTTGGTAATATATTCCAGGAGAAAGCCATTCTAGAGAACAAACTGGAACAGATCCACAGAAATGGAGCAGCAGGTAACCACAGTGTCGAAGCGATTGAGCAGGAAAAAATTCTTTCTCAACAGTGGCACAAAAGGTGCATACAAGAAGAGATTCTTTGGAAATAGAAATCTAGAATCCAATGGTTAAGAGAGGGGGAGCAGAACACAAAATTTTTTCACAGGTCGGCTTTAGACCATAGAAGTGCTAATAGAATTCTTGAGCTGAAAAATAATGCAGTGGAGATACTAAAGAATCACAATGACATATCTGCTCTGCTCTCGGATCACTTCAACTCAATTACTCAGGAACCGCCCATAAATAGAGAGGAAGCCATCAAGGAACTTACAACAGCCATTCCTAAGTCTATCACTTCAGATCAGAATTGGGCCCTATGCAGGGAAATATCTATGGAGGAGGTGGAGGAAGCTGTCAGGAGTGTGCCTAATGATAAAGCTCCAGGTCCAGATGGCTTTACCATCAATTTCTATAAGGCCTGTTGGAACACTGTCAAGCAGGAGCTATGGGAGGTAGTGGAGGATTCTAGATGCTCAGGAACCATTCTAAAATCCATCAACTCTACCTTTCTAGCGCTCATACCCAAGGTTGAAGAAGCAAAGACACCTGATAAATTTAGACCCATTTCCTTATGTAATGTTATCTACAAAATTATTTCAAAAGTCATAGCAAATAGACTAAAGTCGATACATCCTGGTATTATCTCAGAAGAGCAATTGGGCTACGTGGAGGGTAGACAAATTCTAGATAACATCTTGTTAGCACAGGAGATGATTCACTCGCTTCATTCAAGAAAAGAAGAAGGAATGCTAATGCAATTGGATCTATCAAAAGCTTATGACAAAGTAAGCTGGAGATACCTTGAAGTTGTTTTGGATGCTTTTGGCTTCTGCGGGACCTCGATCAAGTGGATACTAGCTCTCATCAAATCTCCCAGATATTCCATCCTTGTCAATGGTGCTCCTTCTTTTCCTTTCACACCTTTGCGGGGTATAAGACAAGGGGATTCCCTATCCCCCTTCCTCTTTGTAATCCTTATGGAAGGTCTCAACCGAACCATAGCCAAGAAGAAAGCAGAAGGATCTATAAAAGGTCTGCAGCCAATAAGATCGCTACCAGCTACCACTCATCAACAGTTCGTGGACGATACCATGTTACATGGTACCCCCACGGTGAAGGAGGTTGTGGCTTACAGGGGTATCCTTGATCTCTTCAGCCAAGCATTTGGCATGGAAATTAATTTTTCTAAATCTACTATTTTCTTTTTTAACACTCACCAGGCAGTTCAAGCCCACTTGTCCCAGCTTCTTGGATTTAGGATTGGCTCCCTACCTTCGAAATATCTTGGGGCTCCTATGACTCTGAAACCTTGGCAGAAAATTCACTGGGAGAAAGTTCTTGCCAACATGAAGAAAAGGTGCTCGCACTGGACGAACAGAGCTCTCAACCTAGCGGGTAGACTTATCCTAACCAAAGCTGTTCTGCAGGAAATTCCGCAATATTTACTTTCTATGCTTCCAACCCCTAAAGGCATTCTGCAACAAATGAGAAACATACAGAGATCCTTTTTATGGAGTGGGAATGGGGATAAGAAGAAGTAGGCTTTGGTGGCATGGAATAAACTATGCCAGCAAAAATCTATGGGGGGGCTGAACTTAGTCGATCCCTGGGTGGTCAACCACACCTGTGGAGCTAAGATATGGTGGAAATGGATTAAAGAACCCACTTTACCTTGGGCGAGGCATTGGAAGGAAAAGTATACTCCAGACTGTGACACTCAGGACCTCATAAGACTACAGGAAGTACCGGAAGGATCGTCAATATGGAACCATGCCAGGAATAACAGGAACTTAGTACAGGAGCACAGCTTTTGGGAAATTCGCAATGGCAGGTTGGCCATGTTCTGGGAATATGCATGGAAGCAGTTCCCCAAACTGGACACACCAGAGCTATCAACTATCAAGCGAATGAGTCAAAATGAGGGAAGATACAGAGTCAATCAGTATTGGACTCAAAACAGCAGGGATACGAATTGGAGGGACTGGATAAATTTAAATCCTAGGAACACAGAGGAGAACAACGAAAGTTCTCAGCAATTCAGTGCGCGAATCCTCAAAAGAAAGATTCGGAAAATTGAAGAGGAGGATAAGCTAAGATGGGGTTTAAAAGGTAATGGCAATTTCTCATTAAAAGAAGCCAGGAACATAATAGAAAAGGAAGAACAGGTAGAAGCCGTACCATGGTGCAACAAGGTTTGGGACAACCTTCTATGGCTGAAAATCAGAACCTTCCTTTGGCTTCTAATGAGAAACAAGACTTTAACTTGGGACAACTTGTGCAAGAAAGGTTTCAGGGGACCCTCAAGATGCCCTATGTGCCTAGCAGAGGAGGAATCTATAAACCACCTTTTCAATGCTTGTGAATGGGCAAATCAGCTATGGAACTGGATGGAAGGAATTCTTAGCAGTTCTGACCGTGACAGAGAATCCATTCATAGTACCATACTGAACTGGAAAAAAGACTTCTCCAACATACAAAGAGTCAATAGCATATGGAAATCTATTCTAGGGTTTTTACTATGGTCCATTTGGAAGGAACGTAACTGCAGAATTTTCCAAGATGAACACAGGAACATAGAGTTCTCGAAAGACAATATAATAAATAACATTCAACAATTAATTTAAATGAAATGCAGAGAGGAAGGTAAAGAGAAACCATCAACACAATACTTACGCATTTTGAAATGCTTTCGTCTGGAAGTCACCAGCAACATCACAGCTTCAAGACACAGAACGCAACCATCCTCACAGATCGATAAATGACAGCGTCCACCGGAAGGAGGCTTGAAGTTGAATTTTGACAGGGCCTCGAGAGGCAACCCCGACATGGCAAGAATTGGAGGTGCATTACACAACCAACATGGAGAAATTCTTCACATATACTACAGAGCGCTTGGGGAAAGCACAAACAATGAAATGGAGTTCGCAGCTCTAGAGCATGGTCTAAGAATTGTTAAATCCCTGCGCCTCTGTAATGTAATTCTGGAAGGGGATTCTTCACTGGTCATTTCTACAGCTA
>APFE031590831.1:236547-300878 GCA_000404065.3 Pinus taeda | reverse complement strand
CTTTGGGAAGAGCAACATCGGTCCATAGACCCATGTTGCTCCCAGTTTTCCCAAAAAACGTCGTTTAGGGCCTCAAAATGGCTTTGGAAGTTCAGGACCCAAAAAATTGCTAAAAATAGTAAATTGTGCTACAATTAAGGAAATTAAAAGAGACAGTTGTGGGGGTCTAAGTGGGATTGGTGGGTGGATCATTCCTCCTCCCTTAGGAAGAAATGGTCCCCATTGCGTTGTGTTCCTCCATGAGATGAGGAAATTTCTGCTGAAAATGGTCCCTGGTGAGCTGTTCTACAACCTCTGATGTGTCTAGTAATGGTGGGAAGCATGGTCGACGACGGTCCACATTGAATAATCGGTGCAAGCGAAGGAATGGGGGAATGCTGTGCTCCAAAGCATTGTTTCCCACAACCTTGGTAATGGTGTAAGGACCATATCGGAGTGGTAAGAGCTTTTGATGGGCTCTTGTAAAGCGTTCTTTCTGGAGATGCAACCAGACTTTGTCGTCCACTTGAAACTTGTGTGGTACTTGATGTTGATCATGTCGCTGCTTGTGCTTGACATTTTCCAAAATGGAGTGGTAATAGATTGGCCCGTTGGGTATAGGTGCTCCAGAAGTCAGATCGGACAAATGCTTGACCTGACAGTGCAACGGTACCCTTGTGGGTGAGGAGAAGATGTCCCTGTCTTCTTTCATGACCGTATCCACCTGCTTCTGCTGCGTGAAGGAACCCTTCACGAGGGTCATGGATGTGGCGACGATCTTCCCCTTATTTTGGGAGTGAACCAAACATGAAATGAATTTCCTAGTCTGGGAGATGAGCTTGCTGCATTTCTTAGCAGTGATCAAAGAGGTGGCAGTAGGTGGGGCTACCTTCGGTATCCTGTATAATGAATTACCCAAAGAAATAATAACAACGCGAGGCCTTGACTCATACACAATATGTCGCCTTCATAAGTATGGTTGGCCTAATAGTACATCACAAACATCAAGAGGTGCAACATCACACAATACCTCATCTGTGAAGGGCTTGATATTGTAGGGAAGGCGACACTGCTGGTGGACTCGGAGATCTCGTCCTTGGTGAAGCCACCCGATGTTGTACGGTTGCGGGTGTGGTATAGTTGGTAGTCCTAGCCGCTTCACGACCTCTGCTGAAATGAGGTTTTTTTGGCTCCCACTGTCAACAATGAATTGCAGCAGCGAACCCTTCACCCACATCTGTGAGTGGAAAAGACACTCCTCCCCTCTGGATCTTGGCGGTGGCAACAGTGGCGTTGGGCTTTGTGTCAATGATCTACTTCCCTTTGCCATTCCCCTCGTCGGGTTCTGACTCAGGGTCAGAACATGCATTTGATACTGAAGCCTTCAACTCAGCCACCAACAATTGTTTGGTCCGACACTCACTTGTGTTGTGAGTGGGTCTCTTATGGAACTCACACCACTTTCCCGTGTCCTTCGACTTCGTGGTGTTGTTCTTTTCTTGTGGCTTCGACGGGTTGTCTTGGGTTGCCCCGTCTTGGTTTTGTCCTTGGTTCTGCGATTTGGGGAAGCCTTTCCCTTACTTCGGATTCATAGATTTAAAGTCTCGCTTTATCTGTTTAAGCTTTTGCTCAATCTTGACAATGTATCGGTATGCCATGCCGAGTGAGGAGATGTTCAGGAACTCCATCTCATCCTGGATATACCTGTGTAGGCAGTCGCGGTATTTGAGTACCAAATGCAGCTCAAAATCCTTAATACCCAACTTTGTGCAAAGGGTATGAAAAATATTTGTGAACTCCGACACATCTTGGTTCCTTCCCTGCCGCAACGTGGTCCACTTTATGTATTTGTCCTCGTAGCTTTTGACAGGGTAGTACTGCTCCTTGATGGCATCCCATAATGAATTCCAAGTGGGTGCGGCTAAAAATAGTGAATCCGTACTTTCATCCTTCTGCGCCCAGTAGGTTTCCCACCAATCCTTGACGTGGGGGGCTGCTTTGAGAAGAGCGAAAGTAATCTTTTCCCGGCTGGAAAAATCATGAACAGAAAAATAACCCTCTAGCAGATTTAAGCATTTATCTACGACATCTGATCTATCTGACCCTCGAATATGGGGATTTCAAAGTTAACTTGTACCTTAAAGGGTGTGGCGTTTCTAGCGTAGCTGTTGGAAGTCGATGTGTCACCCTTGGGTAGTCGGTGAAGGATCTGGGCAATGTTGTCCATCATCTTGTTCTTTTGTCACTCGAGGGCTTCTTCGAGCAAGATTTTGATAGGATCTCCTGCCCCCTTGTCTTTATTTTCATCCGCCATGGGAGGCCGTTGAGATTTGCGAGGCTGGTCTTGCAAAGGTTCGACCAGTTCAAGACCAGTTCAAGCCCTAACTCCTTATAACCCGACCTCGTTGGGGACATGCAAAGAAAAACAGAGAAAAAACAGACTGCTTTGATACCACTGATCCGGATCTTAAACAGGAAAGCAACAAATTACAGAAATAACCATAAATACAGAGATGCAATAGAAATAATACTTCATTTCATTAATGTAAAATATTGAAATATCCTTACAAATAGAAATGGAAATAAACCAGGTAGGGCGATGGTAGCTTATCTATGAGAAGAGATGTGGCAGCTACATGCCTCTAAACTGTGTTACAATGAGGCTCGAAGGTCTATTTATTGTTGAGAAACAATGGAAAACCCTAAACATCCAAAAACCTAACCCCAGGAGATGAAACGCCAAATTATGGGCCCCGTTTGGGTAAATTGATACATCAACTTCTCGGGGTCGTAACTTTGGCATACGATCTCCGTTTGACGCACACAATACCTCGTTAGAAAGATCTATCAAAGGACTACAACTTTGGGAAGAGCAACATCGGTCCATGGACCCATGTTGCTCCCAATTTTCCCAAAAAATGTCGTTTAGGGCCTCAAAATGGCTTTGGATGTTCAGGGCCCGAAAAATTGCTAAAAATAGTAAATTGCGCTACAATTAAGAAAACTGAAAAACTGAAAGAGACAGTTGTGGGGGTCCAAGTGGGATAAGTGGGTGGTCATCAACATCCCCACCTGGATCATATGCGGAGTTGCAGTGCAGCAGTTAGCAGTGGCAGTACTATGGGCAGCATGATGCAACATATTCAGAGGGAGTTGTAGTATAGATGTAGCAGTGACAGTTGCAGTGTCATGGGCAGCAATACAAGGTGTAGTAGTGCAATGGATGAGGGGCAGCGGGCCGAGCATCAGCAGCGCAAAGCACTGACGATGTGGATCAGGGTGATGCTTCTATTGGGAGGCATTGCTAGAACACATTCCTCGCTAAGAGCGAGTGTTGATTTTGGGTAACATCTGATGTGATCTTGCTCCGAAATTTTGTGGAGGGGCTAGAATTCATGAGATCTCCAAGACCCAGAAAGCGTTTGGAGAAATTCCACCTAGATGATGAGTTATTAAAATAATTAATATTTTTAATGGGGTTCCGAAGTCTAAACTTAGGAAAATAAAAATATTAATAGGTATTAATAAATATATGGGTGAGAAGCTTTTAAGAGATGAGGATCAAGTCTGTTTTAATCTTAGCTGTTGATTAGGGACTTAATCTCGGTCGTTGATTCATCAACATGAAAAGTATAAGAGAAGACTTGAGAGTCATTTGGAGATACACTGGGCAAATACTCAATAACCCAAGGGAAATCGATTCTCAAGGAGAAGAAGTTCGAATTCAGAGGGAGAGAAGCAGGGTGAAGGAAGAGGAGGGTATCAGCATCAGTTAGAGACTAAGGAAGAGGTGACACAGAGCATCTGGGAGACAACACAGAGGGAAGATCAGGAAGACAACGCAGCGGGAAACATAGTTCTCACGCAGGCTGATGTAGAAGTGATGTAGAGGAGGGTAGAGGGTCTCCAGGGTGCCAAAACTTCTCTAGGGGGAGGAGAAAAATTGTCTTAGGTGTTTCTCTCGGAAGTGTCTCAGTATTTTGTAGAATCTTTCTTTGTAAAGAGAGTGTTGTTGAAGATCAATAAATAAGCCTTCATCTGCTGCACCAGCTTTTCCGCATTGGGTTTTTCTGGGTACAATTGTCCAAAAATAATTGTGTTGATGTGATTGATTCTTGTGTTTGTATATCACTATTATTTTCTCTATGCTTTTCTGTGATAACTGCAGTAGAATTTTGTGTTAGAAACTTTCACACTATCCATTCATTCTAATAACACCCCAAAATCTTTTAACGTATTTAGAATCTCAAACACAAGGGCCTCCTTAATTTTATGTAAGTATCAATCATCCTATGATTTCTATGATATTGTTCAATTTTCCTATCCACATCCTACCATCAATCTCTACACCAATTAGAGGGCATTCAACAAATATTTTGACTTCCTTTTAGTCTAGCAAATATTGCAGACATTTATGGTGTCAAGCTTCCCAAAAAACACATTTTTCATGAAGACAACATATCCATTATAGTGATTGTACAAAGGCTCCACCTTATGAAGTTGCAGTTCCACAATTCCCCCAAGTGCATGTAATGGAATATTAGTCCTTGTTCTAACCTATCTCGTCACAAAAGTATCTTACATACAAGCCATATAGCATCACTCGAAGCCTAACAAGTTTCCTGACTATGAGATTGCATACGCAATTGCTTGTGTTGAGCCTCTACCTCCCCTAAGAGCCATATTTAACCTATACACCTCCATATCCCTGACCATCAATATCAAACCTAGAGTAGCCAAGGCTATACCATACCATCTAAATGCCTCCTACAGAGCATAAAAATGAACCAAACAATGCACCTCCTGATGGGGTAGTTGTATGTGAGTGCCAAATTATGAACCTCATATGCTACATGGGCATAGTTGCAAAAAATATGGAACAAAATGCAATTTAGAACCTTTCCATTAACATTCCAAATGGGAAAAGATATAATGGGCTATTGATTCAAACAAGATCAATGTTCTAAATGTATCTTACATCCCCCTCCCCCAAATGTCTCCTCATCTTTATAGAATAAGCAACCAATTGTTGAATTTTAGAACATAAAATCACGTGACAAAATGTGAGAGAAAAATTCTCCAACTAAATTCATTAAATCTGCAATTGTTGCTAGAGCACAAAGCGAGTTTAGAAACAAGAAGCATGGGCACTATTACCACAAAATCTGGCAAGCCTAGTGTAAAGCCCCACAAGGCAAATCTAGATCTCCTGCCAAAAAGAGATCGGCCTACCATTGCCACCTCAACAACTTTTCTCTACTTGTTTATTGGTAAATTTCAAAAGGGAGACTTCCCTATACAAAGATCACCTAAAGGATATTCAATAATAAGGGTTTAAATTGATGGAAAGGTCTAATGATTGGGATCAGGTATTGGCAGAGCAAGAAGGTCAAGATACTTTTACCAAAGTTCAAGTACTCTATCCTTAGACCATTTAAATGGATTAGTGAGCTGTTAATAGTTAGGGTATAATAGATTTTCAATCATGTGGCATGCAATGTCATATAACGACTAGAGGACATAGCCCTACAATGATGGATCAATAAAGTAACAAGGTTATCAATAAGACATACAAGTTTTAGGGTAAACAATTGAGTTTTCATGACCGAAACATGCATAAAATAGCAATAATAAAGATGACGTCAACCCTAGTATTAGGGTTTGATTATGCAATCAATGCTAGATTTTGCTTTTTCTCCAATTATTAAACACAATCCCTACTAAGATGGCAATAACATGTCAAATAAAATTACTATTTAGCACAATTTCAGGAAAACCAAAGCCCTAACTCTAGATGCCTAGAATTTAGAGAGAAAATAGTTATAGAGAAAGGATTGATTAACACATCCTAGACTAATGCCTTGATCTAAATGGGCGAATGAATCTTTTAGGGAAAATTTAATGAAGATGGCCTTAATGAAGAGAGTGAGAGGACAATAGACTTTTCTTACCAATGTTACGAAAATCGTGATTTTTTTCAAAAAAGTCATGATTTTTTGCCTGAAAAGATTAAATTGGCCAATCAAATCGGCAAATTTTTCATTTTGAAAAAATCGCTGTTTGATCCCTTTTTTTCTCAAAAAATCCTGATTTTTGTATTTTTTTAATTTCGCTGATTTTTTGCCGATTTTTTCCGATTTCGGACCCTCACTGATTTTATCCCGATCGTGATGTTCACAACATTACTTCTTACAAACCCTAGTGTCTTCTCTAAAAATGGAGATTTTAAATTCAAGAGATGCAAAAGGGTTCAAGAAAAACAATTTTACATAGCATAAGGGATTATGGTTTTAAGATAAATATTGTAATTTCAAACATGGCATGTATAGAAACCCTAATTCACATAAGATAGCATGAAAAGTTTAAAAGATAGACAATAAACTTCCAAAATTTCCATAAGGATCTATTCAATCTATCCCAAAGAAAACCTCCTCGTGCAAAAAACCTTCTCCAAGACAAATTTGCACCCTAGATTCACATTGCGGCCAAGTAGAATAGAAGACAAGAACTAATGCACACTTCTAGAGAAGAAGAAATGTGATGAATGATGATGATAAAATGAAAAGTGACCCCCCCTTATTTATATGAGGGTAACAAAGTCACTTTTCATGATTTTACAAGCAAAGCCCTAAAACAAGTTCACTTGAGAGTTCAACTAGGTCAAAGGTCACAAGCTAAGACAATTGACATGGGGACACAGGACACACAAGACACACGAACTCAAGTGTTCGACACGAGGCACGTATACCCCCCATAACATGACATGTAGGACATATTATATATATATATATATATATATATATATATATTTTAAAATTAATACTAAATAGATATTTCTTACACAAATTCTCTTTCATGATACAAATTCAGACATAGATCTAGATTCTACATTGTAAATTTAAAATTTGTAAGTTGTATAATGTAATATTATGCATACAAATACAATTGTGACAGATTCATCAATGATCCAATAGGAGAAAGACAAGAAACTGCAATTTTTTCATTAAGTCATCAAAATCAAAATGTGTTACATAGGTAATAGCAATGCCAATGGAAAATAGAAATAACAAATACAAAACAACTAGAAGGTAGTAGGTAGCTCATCAATTATCATCATCAAAATCATCATCACTATCATGGTCACCACTGCTCCCCTCTGTTGCATCCTCCTCATCTGTATCCAATGCAATCTTTGCATCTGTTGTTGTCGAGGATGACCCCTCAAGAGTATCACCATCATCAAAAGTGACAGGCTCTAGCACTGGGTCATTAAGATCCAAGTTGGCGAATGCCAACTCAACACTGCTATCCAAACCCATATCATCAGGAAAGACATCCCACATCTTTGTCTTTCCCTTCAAACACTCATCCCTTTGCTTGTAAATAAGATGAAGGTAGGTGTGCATGTACACCATTGTCTCTACCCTAGATTGCTCAAGCTTGCTCTTCTTGACACTATACAAATTCCCATATGTGATCCAATTCCTCTCGCAACAAGAGGATGACGTCGCCTAAGAGAGGAGTCTCATGGCCAATTGTTGTAGAGGAGGGCTTGTTACCCCATGAGTTGCCCACCAAGAATAGGGCTTGTTAGCCACCCGGTCTCTAATCACATCATAGCCTGCAAATTGCCCAGAGCCAGTGGAAAACTTTGCAAAGGCATCCTCCACCTCATCAAGGGATGTTGTATCTTGAAATATCTGCTTCAATGCATCTTTCCTTGTAAAATTTCACCATCCACGTGAGGACTAAATATGCGAGAAGGTCCACCATTCAACCACTCATGGTTGTAGTATTTTGAGTTCAACGAGTGAGCCAAACAATGCAAAGGTGTGCAATTCTTGTCCCATTTGTTGACAATAATATCTTGTATGGTGGTGAAGAAGGCCTCAGATGATGTCTCATACTCAAGGCACTCACTCTGTAAAATAATGGTCCTCACGTAAATCATGGAATCCCATCCCTTATAAACCTTTCCTAGGATGGGTTGGTCTTTATCTATGAATAGTAGCAAAGCAATGATAGGGTCCATGATCTTAATAGTGAGATCTACCCTCTCCCACCAAGCATCATCTAACATTGTGTCCTTGACTCTTTTTGAGGCTGCTTGATCTGTCTTTCTCCAAAAAAACCAAAAGTTTGAAATAACCATGGCCCCAAGAGAGGTCTTGACCCCCCTCAACCTCTTCAACATGATGAATGAAGAGGCAAATCATGTATTTGCAATCTTCAACAATGATAGATGGGTGCACTCCTTGTAGATTGTGAGGGCAATTGTATGATTTTGTACAAAGTTGCGAATATGTCATGCATCCTCAATAACACTTCCAATCCAAGGCACATCAAAAGCAATAGTTTTAAGTGATAAATTCAACGAATGGACAATGCAAGGTGTCCAAAATACTTGTGGATATTTAGCTTCCACAATCATGCCAACAACCTTGCAAACAAGTGCATTGTTTGTAATGATTTGCACACAAGAATCAACACCTACATCTTTAATAACTTTAATGAACAACTCAAATATATTGTGCATCCTTGTATTGCCCAAGTGAATCCACTGATTTCAAGAAAACTGGTCCATTCAAAGAAGACACCATGAAGTGGATGAGTGGGTGGCGTGTTGGATCTATCCATCCATAAAAAACAATACTAACCCTAGATGTTGGCCATGTTGGTTTAATAGGCTCAAGCATTTTGTCCACCTCTTTCTTTGCCTTAGTCAACAATGTGGTTTTAAGCTTCTCTGACCCAGGAGGCACATGCCCTGATGGAGACCCTTGAGTCAGAGCTTGACACATTTCAAGAAATAAAGGTGAGCATGCAACATTAAAGGATATGAAGTTTAAATAGAAAAAAATGCAATGGTGATATCAAGCTCTTCTCGTCTCTCTTTCTGAAAAATTTTGTCGACTAGACCAAGTGCCACTGCCTTTCTTTTTGTTGCTTGACCCGCACCCACACCAAAACTCTCAAATGGAAATTTGTTGTTGTCTTTCCTCAAGAATGGAAGGGCATCATCATTATTGTTTTTTTTAGATGATGCAGCCACCCATGCCACACCGACACTGGCCTCTTTTTACATTTCTTTCCTCTCAACTAAAGACACATTTGCACATGCTCCAATTCTAGAACCTGGTAAACCCAACAAATGAGCTTTCACACAGTGATAAGTGATCTTGAATGATTTTTGCAATAGTTGCATTCCCAAGCAACATTGCCTCCTCCCTTCAACATGTTGCTTGTCCCTTGATCTTTTGTGACATACTTCCACAAGGTATATTTGCTTTATTGAGCCTGTTGTCTTTCTAAATTTATTCTGCCCTCAACATTTGAAATTGTTGTTGCAACCCCACTTCCAATAGAGGGAACAGTTACAGACTTTGATGAAATTGGAACAAGAGGGGCATCACCAATGGGGATATTCTTCCCCTTCCTTTGCCCCTTACCTTTTGCCCTTGATTGAGCCATGAATGCTGTAAAAAAATAAAGAAAAGATGCACAAACTTGTAAAAAAAATGGACATGCAAATTGTTGTAGCAAAAATGCGAAGAAAAAAAAGAAAAGAAAAAAAAGAAAAAATGGAAAAAACAAACAAAACAAAAAAACAAAACAAAATGCACTTACATGTTTCTTGAATCACCTCCAAAATCCTCCCAAACCCTTTTCTAGTTGCTCCCACACCCACAGCAAGAGAGACACTCAAGAATGAGTGAGAAATGGGCCCAAATCAGGGTTCAAAGGTCGTGTGGCACGCTTTTCAGAGGTACACATGTCATAAAATTGGACTCGCTGGCATATGGAATTGGATTTACTTGCCCATCGAATCCCATATGCTAGGGCACACTAGAGTCTCGAATTGGACATGTGTCTTAGAGAATTGTGTCTGATTCATGGGATTCAGGACACGAGAGGGGGGAGGTTGAATCTAGTTTCTTAGGTCATAAGCCAACCTTGAAATGGCTTCAAAATATAACAAAATGCTGAAAAAACCCACAGGTGTGGGAGAAAAACGGTCTCCACCATAAATTCATCCTCCAGCACAAGCATTGATGCATCAAATAAGTGAAGCTATAGTGCTCCTCACTCCAAGAAAAGCTCAAAGTGCATGTGTACATCTCCAAAAGGCACCTCCTCCACTATAATGTCATGCAACAAAAGCCCTACATCACCCTTTCCATGCATGTAGGAGTGACATGGCACCACTAAGGACAAGCATTGGCATCAAAGAGGGATGTGCTAGCCCTCCCAAGTCATCTTAGTGATAACCATCCTCATTTAGGCTCCTGAACAAAGCATTGTCCATCAAACAAGGTCAAGGCCAACCCAAGGGTGTCTTGGATCCATCTGGACACATCATCAAATAGTCCAATGCCCAAGCTTTCAAGCTCAACATTTCAACATCTAGAGGCACATCATGAGGTGTAGAAGCATGTGGAAGCTGCTAAAGGCCCAATGCTCATGTTTGGAGGGGCAACATTGGGGCCACACAGTCATGTCTCCTCTCAGAATGGGGCAAAGAACCCCTTGGAAAGTGCTAAAGAGGAGTCAAGTTGTCCTTCAAGGGATCTTTGTTGCATGTGTGAATCTACTTGAACAAACCTCTCAAGATCAAGTAAGATCAACTTCATTAGGGACATAAAACCATTAAAGCATCATAATGGACTATATTTAATGCTAGGGGGGATAGAAATACTTCACGCAAAACTCAACTTCAAATGTCTAACTAGCTCAGGACCTGTAACAAGTTACTTCACTTATGTTAGGAATGATTAGGTCAACAACCTTATTAGGTGTTTTCAACCCCAAAGGGGAATGACATGTCCCGAGTTGATCCATCCATAAGTGTGTCATATGGTGGTCAAAGAGCGTGAGGGACTTAAAGGAAGATGCCATGACCCTAAGACCAATTAATGGAGGTCCAACAACCAGAGTGTAACGATGTAAGGAGTGAGCAATTGTATTGACATCAATTACCCCTTCCCTTAGTCTACTTTTCCACCCGTTTGGTGCAACTTTTACTTTAACAATTTGTTTTTATTTGGTGCATATATTAGGAGCCCAAGCTTGCTTTATGCTTTTCCAAAACCCCTTTAATATGTCGCAATTTTTCGCTCATCGAGGTTGGGACATTCAAGAGCCCCTTTATTTAGACGAAGAATTGAATGCTTTAGGAATCGAGTGATGGCTAATAGTGGGGTTAGAGCTCATGCTAGAATTTTGCACACATGCTAAATATGTCCCAACCATCTTTTGTATTTTACATTTTCTTTCCATTGCGGCTTTATATGCTTGTATTGTTCTTTCAGTTGAATCAACCTCTGGAGCCAAGTTTTCAAGCCCTGACTTAAGGATGTGTATATAGGACGCTAATCCTAATCACCAACGTCTATCAACCCAAAGAACGGGGATGGATAATTGGGAGAGATGGGAAGTAGCAAGTATGGATTACCCTAAACATGTTATATAAATTAGTGCCTCCCTAGTAGTGCCCATCCTAAACCTTAAGACCTCAAAGGAGGTCCCACTGAACTAGAGTCAAAGACTAATCTCCAAGTGAAGTGTGAGAACAAGGATACAATTGAGATCTATCAATCATCCAGTTTGCCCTGTGATCAATATTAATATGCCCTTAATATTAAATGAAAGAATGTGATTGCTAGAATGGTTAGAGTATTTATCGAGAGATGACCCACCTTTCTTCAAGAAGAATGCCCGATGGGAGAGAGATTTGATTGGAGCAATATGTGGAGAACTCTAGCATAATGTTATCTACTAACCATCATAGGGTTATTGGTTGGCTAGTTGTCAAATGAGGAGAATTTTTTTCTCCTATGTGTCACCCACTTTTGGTGAGTAAAAGGCACTATTACCCCCTCATTTCATTACAGATAGTGGTCCCTATTATAGCTTAAGATGATGTATAAGAGTGTTAGTTTTCTTGAACCCAAATCAGATTTAATGTTCAATAAAATTTCTCAGAATAGGAATAAAATTATTTTCCTCGAATCTGAAATTTTATAAGAAGAATTCCTTTGGGTTCCTAACTCAGTATGCACAATAGAAATAAACAAACAGCAAACCAGGCAAATAAAAAAATTTGACATAGTTTTTACCCTGGAAACCCCAATGTGGGGAAAACCAGCAAACTTGGGATCCTTATTCAACTTCTAAAATTGAACACAACATACATTTTTTTAGGAATTTATAGCAGCAATTTACCCATAAATTTCAACCCTTCAACCCAACAAATTAGTTGTATGATCCAACCTAATTGATCTAAATGGCTCACTAGAAATTAGCCTGTAGTGGCCCCTTTCAACCCAAGTGATTTTCCCATCTCGACAATGTCAAATCGATCTATTTTTGCTCCTCTAAATCGACTTGTACAACTTGGATAATTTGGCCTCCTCAAGCCTACTCACTGCCCCTGCAATTTGCCTTTGTGCTTATCACATTTTGTTGTAACTTCAACTTCATGTCTCTGTTGAATGCCCAACTCTTGTGCCAAATCAAATTGAACTCTCCAACAACTCATTTCCCTCTTTTATATTTCCGACTTAATCTTCAAAGTGATGCAGGGTTGAGATTGCACCTCCACACTTGAGACCAACGATCACAATATAATATTTCATTGACCTCTTATCTTTATTAAAAAAATAGTGTTCAGTAAAATAAAATATTATTTATCGATTCTATGCCTAAGGTACAAACTTAGGAAATATTTAATTAATTCTACAGTGAGAGAATTTTGGTGATTCACTGCATGTCATGCCACTTGACCAATGCATAATCGCCTCACTTCAACTTCATGTCTCTGTTGAATGCCCAACTCTTGTGCCAAATCAAATTGAACTCTCCAACAACTCATCTCCCTCTTTTATATTTCCGACTTAATCTTCAAAGTGATGCAGGGTTGAGATTGCACCTCCACACTTGAGACCAACAATCAGAATATAATCTTTCATTGACCTCTTATCTTTATTAAAAAAATAGTGTTCAGTAAAATAAAATATTATTTATCGATTCTATGCCTAAGGTACAAACTTAGGAAATATTTAATTAATTCTATAGTGAGAGAATTTTGGTGATTCACTGCATGTCATGCCACTTGACCAATGCATAATCGCCTTCCACGCTACATTTTCAATAAAGAGGTCTAGGATATGGCGTAGAGTACTGCAAAGCCTACATAGGCCTAGATATTCTATACCAAGGTTCAAATACTCTATGCCTAGATCAAAGATAAGGCTGCTATAAGTTAGGGCTTGGTTGATATGCAATAATAAAGTGCACAATGTCATATATCAACCCAATAAAAAGGCCTTCTAATGATAATCAATAAAGAGGAGCAAAGGCCTTCCAATAGACACTAGGATTAGGGCTAGAAAATTAACTTTTATGGCTGAAATGCATGCATAAATAGTAAACAAGTGTGACATTGGCCCTAAATAGGAGGGAAGACCATGCACTATATTAGTATTTGCCTTTATATGTTTTATAGATACAATTCCTAAATTATAAGCCACAATCAACCAACATAAATTCACCTTTATGTAGAAAATTGCCCTAAAAACCCTAGCGACTAACCTTAGACGTCCAGAAAGAAGGGAAAGAGGAAGAATTTAATAAAAATTTTGGATGATCAAAACAACAAAGATTAGTGCCTTATTCTACACAGGTTTAATGGAGTCTTATAGGGCTAAATTTCTTGGAAGAGACTTTGATGGAGTAAGGGGTGATGATTATCCACTTTCATCACCCTAACTATTTTCTTGTGAGGGGAAAAATTAAATATAAGAAATGCACAATCAGAGTTTGCTTATAGGCATCCAAGAGAACAATTTCGCATGCAATAATGGAGCAAGATTTCTACATAAATTCAGTATGTAGTCATGGCATAAATAGAAACCTACTTTATACATACAATATTGCAAAATATCAAAGATGAAACATTAAGCTTACAGAATTCTTCAAAGAAGCACCTCTTTCATTCCCAAAAAGCATCTCCGTGCAAAAGATTATCACATGTTGCCTAATGTAGCGAAAAAGACTAATGCACACTCTTAAAAGAGAGGAGTAAATGTGTGTGATGATGCAATGAAATGAGGTGGGTAGTTTCTATTTATAGTAGACTTAACACCCTCATTTTTACAATAACAAGTTTACTTTGAGTGTTCCACAAGAGTGAGTTTACAAGCCAACCTCATAGCTCAAAAACATAACAAAAGATGCAAAAAAATGCCCATATGTGGCAAAACAACTTTCTCCACCATGATGTCATCCTCCAAAGGAGCTCTAAATGCTATAAGTGTCAAATGGGCTAATGAGTACTCCATACTCCAAAAAGTAGCTCTAAGACCATGGCATGCCTCCATACCAAGAAGTCATCACCATAATGCCCTACGTCACCCTCCAAAGGGCAAGAGGGATGGCATATCACCAATCTACTCAAGTGTTGGGGTTAAAAAGTGATGTGCAAGCCCTCTCTTGTCATCTCAAAGATAACCATCATCATCTGGTCTTTAGAACAAGCAACGCCCATCAATAATGTCAAGGCTAGCTCGGGGTCGTCCTAGGTCCACCTAGGCACACCATCAATATCTCCAACATTAACCTTCATGGGATCAACGTTTTAGCATTTAGGGGTACCTCTAAGTGTCAAGTGCAATGTGGAATCATTGAGTATCCCAATGCTTTGCTCTGGACGATCAACAAGGTCATATCTGCTCTCTGGAATGCTACTGAGAAGGAGGATAATCATGTCTCCAAAGGCCTCTACTTCTATGACAATATCACCGGACAAAACCTTGCTCAAAATCAAGTGAAATCACCAATCATTGGGACAATAATCATAAATGCATCATAGTGAGCAATACCTCATGTTGTGGGCATAATAATACTTCACACAAAGCTCACCTTCAAATGTCTAATTAGATCAAGTCCCCTAAATAGGTTACCTCCTTATGTTAGGGATGGTTAGATGGATAACCCTATTAAGCATTTCTAGCCCCCAAGGGTAAGTGACATGTTCCAAGTTAGCCCATCAATTCATTAGTATGTGTGAGAATGACAGTAGCATAGTAGGAAGGGCGTTAGGGCAAGGTGCCATAGCCATGTGACCAGCTAATGGAGGTCCAATATCCTAAGTGCATAGATGTAAGGAGGGAGCAATTCTGGAGGCATGGGTTACGTCTTTCCTCGACCTACTTTTTCTACCCCTCTAGTGCGCCTTTTACTTCTTTATGATATGCTTTGATTTGGGTGCATAGCTCAGGTGCCCAAGCTTGCTTTTGTGATTTTTCATTGTTACCCCTTAAGAATTAGTTAGATTATCGCTCGTAAAGGTTGAGACAATACAAGAGTTCCATTTATAAATCAAGCACCAAGTGCTTGAGAAACTGGGTGATGGTTAATAAGGCCAATGAGCTCATGCCAGGCTTTTTCTGACACGCTAAACAAATGTCCCAACCATCTTTTGCATTTTATCTTTTTCTTTCAGTGTGGCTTTCTTATGCTTTTACTTTTGTTTTAGTTGCATCAATCTCTAGGGCAATTTTTTCTGGCCCAGACTCAAAGATGACGATGAAAGGGTGCCAATTCCCATGATCAGTGACGACCAACCCTAAGAATGGAGATGAAATAATGGGAAAGATGGAAAGTGCTAAGTATGGAATATCATGGACACGCTACTTCAATCAGAGCTTCCCCAATAGTGCCCTTAGTAAGAACCTAAGGCCTCAAAAGAGGTCTCGCTGGACTAGTGTCAAATATTAACCTCCCAGGTGAAGTCAAGGAACAAAAATACAATCACAATTGGTCAATCATCCAGTTTGCCCCCTTGATCCATATTAGTATGCCCTTAACATTAAGTGAAAGCACATGATTGCAAAATAATTAAAGTAACTGTCAATGGATGACTCACCTTCCCTCAAGAAGTAAAGTCAGATGGGAGAGTGAAATCTAACCAGAGCAAGAAGTGGAGGATCCTAGCATCATGTTATTTTTTGATTATATAGAGTTGCTAGCTAGATGGCTATCCAAGGAGGAGAAAATTTTTCTCCTATGGTTTGCCCACTTTTTGGTGGGTAACAATCATGATCATGACATTCAACATTCTCCATAGACAATAGTCCAAAGGTGCCTCTTATATCAAGATCAACTCACTCATTTGTTGATAATGATGCCTAACACACGAGGTATATTTGGCTACTACTTCATATTAAGTGTTTACATTCAATGTATTTGGCATGAAAGTAGGGATCGTGGGTTGAATTGAATAATGAATCATGATGTTTGGAAGTTATGAATTTTGCTTTGTTTCACCTTGGTGGTCATCATCAATTTCCTAGTAAAGCATTGCCACTCTTGGGGGCGAGAGGTACTACTGGGTGGATCTTGATAAGGGTAGTGTGCCCATGTCTTTCCGTACTTGACACATCGCATTTATTCCCCTTTTCTGTTATCATTTCTTTTGGGTTGGTTGTTACATGCACCCAAAGAGGTTTGTGCTTCACAATTCCATTACAAGAAAAGCTTGGATTGTTGAGGTTGATGCAGTTGTATAAAAAATAGAGAGCATGGAATGAACTTCAAAATGCAAAAGAAAAAGTGAAATGGATATTAACGATAAATCAAAAACCAAAAAAGCTTGAGCTCTATCCCCTCATTATGAGGCCATTGCCCTAAGTCCTATACAATAAAATGCATAAACTAAAGGACTAAGTCAAATCATCTCGACCCCTATGTAAAGAAAAAACACATATACAAGAAATGGGGGCTTGCAAAGGAAAACTTACAGATTATAAGAAATAGGCAAGAAAAGAGGTAGTAAGACACAATACCAAGAAAAGGGTAACTCAATGCATAATATCTCCCTCTGGAAAGGCGCTCATGAGGATCAATATCTTATGTAACCTTGCATGTCAAAGACATCATATCTAAGAAGTAAACCCAAGTCATACCATTGTCATTTATACTTAAAGCTAGATGGGTTTCTTGAGAAATATCTCTTTACTAGGGTATTGGCACACCTAATAGGGTTTTATGATGATCCTCCCATACCTAAACTTGAAAAATTGCATAAAGTTATAAGCTGGTGTGAAGTTTGAAGAAGATACCTAATGGCTTTTACATTGAGCATGATTGACCTTTTATGTTGCAATGACTCTTGTACATGTCGGATAGTCACACCTTCGTGCTTGGAGGCTCACCTTGATGCATGGTCCTTTGAGGATGTTGATGATGACTTTGTACATGCTTGATTGAGAATGGTCCATATTTCTTCGAGAGAGTTGGGCCATATGATAACTTGAGTTGGGCCATATGATAACTTGGCACCCTTGAGAAGGCATTTTACAACACATGAGAAATGAGATGATGCACCTTGGAGATGAGACGTTGCAACTTCTACTATGACGTGGCACCTGGGTGATGGACATTGAATGTTGATGATGGATATGTCACCTTTTCATGATGATTGGACACCTAGATGATGATTTCAAACCGTTTTGGAGCTTGATGTGACTCCCGGAGCTGAAACATTGTGCCTTTTGGAGATTGTTTCACTTTTGGAGCTCTTACCAATTTGAGCAAGTTGTCCACTTCTAGAAGGCATTTATGCCACACGTGTGGCCTTGGAGCACACTTTTATGAGGATGATTCGAACATTTGAGCATTATTCTTCATTTATGAGGCATTGTTGGGGGTCTTAAGACCTATCCATTCTTGTATCATGGATATTTTTTATATTGTTGCCTTATCTCTAGAGTTTATAAGATATAAAGGCTTTATTTTATGTCTTTAGGGCTTTTACTTGATGAGGAAGTGCTAGATCTCTCATATAAATAAGAGAAGCACTCCTCACTTGTGAATCATTGCTACTTGTGGAGATATATCACTACTTGTCTACTTCGTACTTATTTTTTAACTATCAATGGATGACCAAAAGCGCCTCATTGAGGACATGATTTATGGATGAATTTCCACTTCTATGGATTTCCATGGTTGGGTTTATGGATGAACAATGATTTTTTAAGTAAGTGGTCTCTCTAAGTCATATGGATTTATTTACGAATGTTATTATGTGCAAATGTGTACTTATCTAATGGTTAGCATGCATTCTCTTTTTATTGTTCTTGGATAGATCCTATCTTTTAAGCACTAGGAATATTTTTAGTGGAGAAGCTTCCCTTGAATTTACGTTAAGCTTGTAAAAGTGCTAAGTGGATCTTCTAGGGTTGGTAGTGGACAGCCCTAGTTATCACCCTAGATCTACTTACATCTCTGTAAGGGGTTCCTTAGTTGAACCTATATGCTCAAAAAAGAAAAAGAAATAGTAAGCACTAGTTGTTTCCCAATACACAATCATTAAAATCCAAAATACATTTATTTATTTATTGTTTGGGGGTTAAATTACGGTTTGCAACAGTTGTACATATATTTTTATCCTTGGGCTAAAAAACTAAGGTTATTGAACATTTATATGGATAAAAATTGATCTTAACATCATATCAGTATTGCTGATGTATTTTACATCCCTTTAAGGGCTAGTTGTTTGCATTCTGGGGCTATTATATGCATTTCAATTTTCAGATTTAGTTAGTTAACTAAACCCTAGTTTAATTCACTATTTCAGCCCTAGATTTAATTGACCATTACTTGTTGAAGGGTTGTTTTCTTTGTTATTGTTATAACTTGTTTCATTGATGCAATTCATCATCTTTCATGCAAGTTCTGCAATAGCCTTCCCCCATCCTATGAGATTTCAGCAACATGGCCAAATTAGATCCCTCCCAAGGAGATGAACGAGATCCGTAGACCTCAGCAACAAATTAGTAAACCACCTCTTCCAAACAAAAACACAGTGGACGATCCAGGCTTCCCACCAGTTCTCCCTATGGACATCATACCATATTGAGCTTCTTTCATTCGATCTCGGATGCTAGGAGGTATTAGTCTATTCCATGACAAACCTATCTCATTACTTTCAGCTCTTCTTGTTCCTAGATCTCCTCCTATACATGTCCACTACAAAGTGGGTTTTTGGGCTTGGGGTTGAGGGTTTTTCATGCTTCAGCTTAAATCTCACTATCTATTCTACCTTACTTTACTTTTTGCGTTTTGCCTTTTATGGGAGACCTTTTGGCACTCTTGCTTTGTAATGACATTATTGTACTCACTTATGTGGTCATTAGCCAAGCATTAATAAAATTATCTTCTCTTATCTTATCTTTAGCTTTTTCTTCTTTTGTAGTGTTTGGTGTTCCTCTGACCAATACTGACTTGCTAGGCCTTTCAAATTGTCCTAGAGCCTCATCGATTCAAATCTGGAAATTACCCTAAATAAACCTCCTTATTACTACATTGGACAGTATATCTTAGAGGTGCCATTGTGAGTGGTTAAGATAGGTGTCCTTAGACTTGATTTCCACTTTTGCCTTAGGAACCCTTGAAACTACTAGGGAAACATCCCTTGTGTAGGATATGTCCTTCACTAAAGAGAGGGAAGTGATTGCCTAGGTGATAGTGGTAACACTTCCATGTTCCACTACTCTTAGCACTTTGTGAAAGGATTTGCACTAAGGTGTCAGATTTTGTGATAATAGGGACCAAGAGCACTCCTTCCCAAAATATCCTAGGGATGAAGAATCTTGGGAGCATTTTGTTTATCATATATATCTATAATGCATATATATTCAAAAAAATACACAAATTGCCAAGTTAGTTGCAAAAATATGAAAACGTCAATTTATGTGTCATAATTCATTTGTAGACAAAAACTACATTGTTAGAATGTTAGAAATATCATCGATAGTATGTTAATGATTAAAACATCAGCCACGTATTACACAAATAACAACCATCTAATCATGATAAATTTATAGAGTTTTAACTCTTAAACTAGATAGCAAGAAGTAGACTATGGATTTATGAAATAAAAAAAGGCCATCGTGACCAAACATTTATAACATACATATAATGTTTACAATAGACCTATTGCCTAATTTAAGAAATATATTTTCACTAGACCCTCATTCAAAGAAAGGTACCATGTAAAAGCACTTTGATAAATCGGTTATATTCCAGTCGTTCCTTCTTATCATACTATCAATTGTTAATAGTTTGCATTTTCTTTTATGTTGCTCGAGGACTGCACAGATTTGCACCTTCACTGATACACGTTTTGTGTTGTATGTTAAGTTTCATTAACTTCTTCTAATTTAAAATGAAACAAAAATGTTTCTATGTTATAAACTTCAACTTGCATATCATAACTTTCAGTATTACTTTATCACGAGGACTTGTGAGGTCTACGAAGGAGTAAACATGTAACCTTCCTTTTAACCATTGACTATTAGAGGGGAAAATATATCTTAGCTCTGGAGTATGGTAATAATACAAAAATTCAAAGGGAAGAACTTAATTAAGCATATACAGTAGTTTACAAGGACAGAAACTCCTTAAATGCATATTATTTAATAAAGTGAAACAGAAACTTCATGTTATTTATTAAATTATTATCCATTAATTAAAGTAATGTGTAAACTACAAAGAGTTAATGCTTCCATGATCTAGTTTTATAAGTATTACATTTTGTTATTCTCTCTAGCGTGTATGTGTGTGTGTGTGTTGCAAGTTATCTTAATCAGGGTTATCTCAGGTGGTTTGGAGGAAAGGTGTAATATCCTAGAGATATTATTTTCCCTTAGGGTTTTATTTCTAGCTAGGATTTCCTTGAATAGGCAGCAGTAGATATAAACAGTACAATCCCTTTATGAAAACGAGTATAAGATTCAACAACAATATAGTCCTTCAATAGGAATCACACTGCTCTAGGGCTTACTGTCCACTGCACAAAATTCGTATCCAACCAGCAATTTAACCACTATAGTGTGCAAAATCACAATTTAGTAAGGCAGTATGTAACTGATGCTATATCAAATCTAGAGAGCCTCTTACTAGTTATTGTCTGCTGCACATAATCTAGTCTTACTACCTCACCGACCAAATTCCTTTTCCATGGCAGTTCTATGGACAGAATCCACAAGATTACTCAGGAACTGAATTTCTATTCTATGGAAAACCGCAGAAGAACTTTGCCTCAGAGATGCCACAAAGTGCCTCAGAAAACCATCGAGCTCTGCCTCAGAGATGTCAGAACTGCCTCTGAGAAACCACCGAATTATGCCTCAGAAATGCTCGAACTGCTTCAGGAAAACCATCGGGTTCTGCCTCAGAAACACCAGAACTGCCTCAAGAAAACCACCAAGTTCTGCCTCATAAATGCCTGAACTGCCTCAGGAAAAACCATCAAGTTCTGCCTCAGAAATGCCCCAAATTGCCTGAAGAAAGATACCGAGCTTTTGCCTCAAAGATGTCACCAAATTTTGTTGTTTATCCAGACAAATGAATCCCATGATTTCCATACAAGAACAACAGAAGATAAATGAGAAATTGACTAACTAGGGTGGAATCTTTCACTGCCAAAATTAGTAGAGGAAAAGGGGTCTTAAAATCCTCAAAGCCATTGCTCAAGAGAAAAAATGTATTTGATCCAAATCGATGATGCCAAATTGGTTCCAACTTCCTTCTATTTATAGATTCCCTCAAGGGGTTTTCTCAAATGTGAGGGATTGCAATGCAACCTCCAATTTGGGCTTTTTTGCCCCAGCCAACCCAATATTTTCCCATTGTTGCCCAAAACATTGGAAAAAATGGGTTTTCCCCATTTATCAAGACTATAGCCTACGGTGTTGGTTAGGCTATTTCGTCCTCATTTAGCCAATCAATTAGGAGAGGACATTACAATCCCACTTCTCGAAATTGCTTGCCCTCAAATAATTACAAACTTGGATGTTGTAAAATTTGTTCTCCTTGCCATGTTGCGTCTTTTCCTGGTAGGTTTTTCCATATAATAAGATATTTTGAAATCACTCTACCCCTCATTCTCTTTTCTCGCACTGCCATGATTGCTTATGGAATTAGCTCCAATTGTCCTTCATCCAAAAGGGGGCAGCTCGATACAAGTGGTGACTTGCTACCCAATGACCTTCTTGAGACATGATACATGGAAGACGTTCTGAATTTTGCTTTCTCTCAGTAACTCTAACTCATAAGTCACCTCACCAACCCTTTGAAGAACTATATAAGGTTTATAAAATCTTAGCTTCAACTTTTCTGCATCGCTTTTCTTGAGTGTAGATTGTCTATATGGTTGCAATCTCAAGAAAACGAGGTCTCCTACCTCAAAGTTGTGTTTTGTTCAGTGTTGGTTTGCATACATCTTTTGTTGGTTTTGAGCGGCATGTTCTCTTTGAGTGTCCTGAGAACGTCATGAATCTCTTGTATCAAGTTTTTAGCTAATGGGGTCTTGTTATCTCCAAAATCCAAGTCAATAAAATATGGGGTGTCATAGTCGTACAGTGCTTTGAATGGCATCATACTAATAGACAAATGATAAGTGGTGTTGTAACAATGCTCCCGTAGGTACAACCACTTAATCCATGCCTTTTGTTGACCAGTCACATAGTTATGTAAGTATCCCTCAATCCACTTATTCACGATCTCTGTTTGAGGGTGGTAGCTAGTGCTAGGGGTCAATTATGTTCCCACTAGCTTGAAGAGTTCCTACCAAAATGGACTCATAAATCTGTTGTCTCGATCACTGAATATATTTTTAGGTAGTCCAAGGAGTCTAAAGACCTCTTTAAAAAATAGTTCTGCTACTTGTTTGGCCGCATAATCAGTTGGAAATGCGAGGAAATGTGCAAATTTTGTCACCCTGTCAACCATTGTGTAGATGCAGTGCTTGCCTTGTGCTTTGGGCAACCCTGTAATAAAGTCCATTGAGATGCTTTCCCATTTTTGTTCTGAAATTGCCAAGGGTTGGAGTAAACCTGTAGAATGTTTGTGCACGACCTTATTTTGTTGACATATTACACATTCCTCGAGTATTTTAATACATCATCTTTGAGGCCTTTCTGTGAAAATTGCTCCCTGATCTGTCAGTTGGTTTTGAAGAACCCCTAGTGCCTTGCTAATGGTATGTCATGTGTAGGCTTCGAGACTCTCTCCTTTAATGTGGATTCAGGGACCAAATATATCATGTCTGTATAGAAAATAATGTCATTGATTATCTTGTACCTGTCGTCTTGGATGAGTTTGTTTGTTAGTGCACATGCAAACTTGTTTTTGGAGTACTCCACCAATAGGTGAGCCTTCCAATCTTTTGCGATCTCTATAAGAGAACATGTTGCAGGTTTCTTGGAAAGTGCATCGGTCACAACATTCTTTTTACCCTCTATGTATTCAATGCCAAAATCATAAGCTTGGACCTTACTTACCCACTCCTCATGCCTTTTGTTTAGGTCCTTTTGACCCAAGAAATGATGTAAGTTGTTGTGGTATGTCTTGATTGCGAACCTACTCCCTAACAAGTATTGTTTGAACTTCGCCAAAGCATGCATAATAGCTAGCATATCTTTGTCATATATGGAGTAAAGTCTCTTTGAATCCTCTAGAGTTTCCAGCTTTCGAACGCAATCGGATGTCCCTTTTGCATCAGTGCAACTCCTATACCTTCTCCTAACACATCACACTTTTATACAAAAGGTTAACTGAAATATGGAAGTGCCAAAAATGGGCATGAGCTCATCACTTCCTTGAGCTTTTAAATGCCTTGTCTGATTCTTCTGTCCACTTGAATGCCCCTTTCTTTGTCAACACTGTCAAAGGTGCACCTAACTGCGAGAATCCTTTGACGAATCATCGTTAGTAGCTACAAATTCCAAAGAACCCTTATAATTCTGCCAGGTTCATAGTTGTAGGCCAATCCAATATTCCCTGAATCTTCTCCTAATGCACATGCACCCCTTGCGCAGTGATTATATGTCCTGAGTACAATTTTTGTCATCCCAAATTTGTACTTTGAAGCTTTGGCATAAAGTGATTGTTCCTTCATTATGCTCAAAATTTTGTCCAAATGTCTAAAGTTCTCTTCCCATGTCTTGTTGTATATGAGGAGGTCGTTGAAAAATACCTGTAAGAATTTCCTTAAATGTTTGTTGAAGATGTTGTTCATACAAGACTAGAATGTGGCCGGAGCATTGATTAGCCCAAACAACATGACTAGAAATTCAAAATGTCCATAGTGACATTGAAAAGTTGTTTTAGGCACATCTTGCTCTCAAAACCGAATTTGATGATATCTTGATCGCAAGTCAATCTTTGAAAAGTACACAATGCCATGTAATTCATCTAATAGTTCATTGATCATGGGAATGGGGTACCTGTTCTTGATGGTCTTTTTGTTGAGTGCTCGGTAGTGAATACGCATCTTCAACATGTCATCCTTCTCTTTAACCAAAACTGCTGACAAAGCAAATGGGCTTGAGTTGGGGCTGACGTGGCCCGTGGCGAGCAATTTCTAGATTACCTTTTCTATCTCATCCTTAAATCTTTTTGGGTGCTTGTATAGTGTGTTGATTACAAGCTTGGCCCATTCTTCCAACTCTATAGTGTGTTCAAACCCTCTTTTAGGAGGTAGTCGTGGGGGAATCTCGTTAAATACCTAGCCATGCTTACATAACACTTGTTGAATGTCCGCCTTGTACTATGGGTTGCTACTACTGGGCATCTTTTGGCTTGTAATCACAACATTCTGCAGCATATGCTACGTCTCCATGCCTAAATATGGCCTCCATTCTTTTGGAAAAATGACTTGAGGGCCATCATTGGTCATGCCTCGCAATGCTACTTGGTTGTCATTCAGTGCTTTGAATTCCATCTACATTGCTTGGTAATCCATGGTGTTTTTTCCCGAGTATAATTGTTGTCGCACAGAATGTCTAGGCACTGTGACAACATCTCAGATCGGGGGCTGTCACCCTGATCCCCAATCTCTCTATTTAAGCTGTCTCCCTACAACAGGCTAAGGGGGGTAGACCCTATGCAAAAGTGGAATGAAGAAGAACTAGTTGGCAACCAACCAGTTCGGGAGACACAGTGAAGCGATCAAGTACTTGATTAAGATTTAGCAAGACTTATAGGATTTGATTAGATTTTAAATGATTAATATCAGTGCCTTATGGAGTCAACGATCTTGCTAGGGAAATTAAGACCAAGTAATCGATTAACAACTGCTGCTTAGATGAATGACTATTTTATATGAAATGCAGATCCTAAAACTAATGTGAGATGCAAGAATCTTGGTTAATTTTAGTTAAATACCTATTTAAATGTGAACCATTCAATCCTTTCTGTGTTGAGTCTGATTTCGTAGTAATTGGTAGAGAGAAGATCAGGAGAAGCACACTAAGCTGTGATTAACGATACCTCTCTTGAAATTCTAACATACCCGGTGCCTCCGGCACTGTAGAGAACTATAGCTTTGACGACTGCAAGGTCACCATTTTAAGTACTATTAAAACAGGTTTCTCAAGAAAAGTTGGATGGAGATCTATCTGTCTATCGACCAAGCTTATGCTTGGAAGTAAATTTTATCTATGCAAAGTTAACTTATATGCAAATGCACCGGAAGATGAGATGAAGTTAGACTCGAAAATGGGAAAACACTTATGCCGCAAAAGCTCTCAATTGCCCAAATGAAATGCTCGCCTTTTATAGATGAAGACTGAGAAAATAAACTCTTGAAGATAATATAGCTAAAACACCAGCTTATTTTAAATCTTCTTGATACAATTTAGCTCAAAGAGAACAAAAACAACTTTGCAATTGAATATCAATGTCAACAGGTGCTCAAAAAAAATACTCAGTTTATGAAACAAAGGATATGCATTTTCTCACAATTCCATGATAGAGTACTTAATTTTCAAAAATTATTTTTTAGGACAACAGTAAGAAAAACTTTATGACAACAACAATATGACAATGAAAACAGTAAGCTATCAATGATCTCTTTATGCCAAAAATTTATTGAAAATTTTCCAAATTTGCCCACATGAATTATAAAAAATTTTCAGCTTGTTGTGATGTGATTTCCGGAATTATATCAGATCTGATACACTAATTACAACGAACAATTAAAACATGAAATAAGCATAATGATGAATGCCCAACTCAAGAAATTAATTCTTTAATGTATTAGACAACTTAGACACTGATTTTAGGCTAATGCACATGAAATTTTTCCATTGTTATATTTCAGACTTCAAAAACAGAATTATTAAGAGATAGCAGTGACCCAAAATGTAGATCTAGGCCAAATTATTGATACACATCAAACATAAATGACTTATTAATGTATTTAGCAATTTTTTAGTTAATTTCAAACCACTTAGATGTGTTTTTCACCACTATTAGAAAGGTATATGACTGCTGTAGCAAACTGTGAGGAAAAAGATGGTTTAGAGATCAAACCCTTAGGCTCTAGGCCTTGAAGATCACTTGCTCAAGTTGCCAAAAAATTTTCAATATCTGAAACACAAATTTTTACCAATTTTTCTGCAAAAACCCACCAATGATTAGCTTCATAAAATCAAATATTCAAATCAGAAATCGAGCAAAGGAATCTAGTGCCAATGAGAGCTAGCACTAGGCCCAATAGAACTAGCATTGGGATAGGAGAAGGCAGATTTGGGCTTAGAAGCTCCAAAACTTGAAACCCTTGTTTTGAAAAAAATTATTTTGCTTTAGATCTTCAGATTTATTGCAAAATCTTTAATGGCTGGCCTTGTAAAAAAGATTTGGGATAAGATATTTCCCTCCAGGGCCTAGATTTGTCTAAAAACCCCCAGATCTGCTTGAAAAAATCTCTGATTTGAAGATTTATTTGGTTGATTTCTGAGATTTATTCCTGCAAACAATCTTTGAGCTCAGATTTTTCCCTCCAGGGTCTAGATCTAGCTCAGATCTGAAGATTTTCTTGATTGATTTCTCAGATCTATTCCCGCAAACAATCTTTGAGCCCACATCTTGCCCTCCAAGGTCTAGATCTAGCTTAGGTCTGAAGATTTTCTTGGCTGATTTCTCAGATCTATTTTTGCACAAGTGAAAAGAGAAAAACCCAATACCTAATATGTACAAAAATAGAGAAAATCCCAAAACCCAAGTGTTAAAATTCAAAATTATGTTACAAAATTTCAGATCTACATAAGTAAATAACAAATCTATACAAGTAATTTACAGATCTATACAAATAATTTACAGATCTATCAGATCTAAGGAGTATGAGTCCAACTTCACTCCCAGATTTGATAATCTAAGGCCAGATCTATCAAAATTTCCACAAAATATTTAAAAGATTTTGAAATTTTAGAGAGGTATTAGCCCAAAAACACCATGTAGAAAAAAGATTATCATTAGATAAATCCTGAGGCTTATATGAAGTAGGCTCTTCAGAAAATATGTGTTGAGAGTTCGCTGGTCCAACTGAGAACTATCCCCAAATGCTCAATGAGAACTTGAGAGATCTTCTGCAAACACTTATTCAACCATCAAATCAAGTAGAGAAATAGAACAGCAATAAAATTTTGAAGAAATAGAGATACCTACTATTTCAATCAAAATTAAAAATGTTACCTTAGATCCAACAAACTGAATAAGATACCTGTATTCAGATTATTCTAAGAGAGCTATTGATTGGTAGTTTTCACATAATATTAAGCAGAAATTAAAACAATGTTTCCATAAAATTATGAAGAGGAACATTACAACATGTTGAAACCCCAAAGGCTTTTGCATTAATTCAAAAAAGTATACAATAGAGCTTGAGAGCTTAGTACACGATCCAGAGATTGGATGATCTCAAATGACAAATGACCTCCTATTTAAAGATAAATCATCCAACGGCTAGTTCGAGTGATCCTTGTCAAAGCAATCTCCACTGTTGATGATGATTAATTTTTTTTTTAATCGCATTCGTCGAAATTTTAAATTATTGAAGAAATTCGAATTTTTCAATTAAATGAATTTTAATTAATTCAAAAATTAAAATTTTGAATTAATTTCTTCAAAATTTTGACTTTGACTTAACCCCAGGGACCAAAGGCTTAAAATTTAGCAAAATAATTAATTTACTTTAATCTTGAAACCTTTTAACATTTGAATTTTAAAGAACCCACGAATTTTGCCTTTGGAAAATTTAAATTTACCTAGGACTTATAATTAATTAAATTTCTGGTTTAGGATTTTAATTTAATTTTTGGCCAGAAAATTTAATTAATTAACTCATGAGGGGATAAATTATTCTTCCAACCCTCAAGACACTTTACATCATGATTTCACATTTTTTACATCTCAAGGGGGAAAACCCATTTGCAAAAGACCCTCACGGACTACCCATTTTTCCGACACAAATATAATCCAACAAATTAAGCAATTTGTAATAAAATAACCTAACCAAATAGTTAGGATTATTCCCACATCACTTTTACACAGACTCGATCTATAACACTAGGACTCGCTTAAGATCCTGGTGACAAAATTCATTCCGGCTTTGGGGTAAGGCTGAAGGAAAATTCTGCTGACTTATCCGAGAATGGATTGGTGAGACAAAAAACCTCCCGGAATGTAGATCGTTACCAAAAAAATAGGTTTACCTAGGCAATTATATACATGACATAGATCTGCTGAGATTATTTACATCATATACGTGCAGAATAGGTTTACATTATAACATGATGATCATGTTGATGATGATAGTTGAACGACACGGACACGTCGATTAGGCGCTATCCCTTTTGCGAAAAAATGGGGTGTACTGCTATGGGTCGTTGACATGTAGTGGTCAACAATAACCATTGAACCCAACACAACATTGTTATTTGCAATATCTATTACATAAAAATCAGTAGTGAAAGTGAAATTACCAAGTGTTACGTTCAAACCTCAGATCATTTGAGTGCAACCAAAGTTGTATCCATCTACTACCATCACATTGAGACCTTCGAATTCTTTTGTGGGAAGACCTCTTTTGCTATTAGTGTTGCATCAATAAAGTTGTGCATAGCTCATCCATCCACCAAGGTTGAGATGTGTTGTCCCTTGATAAATCCACTGATTCTGAAAGTGTAATACCTAGGAGTTCGTCATAAATAAGCAATCTTAATTTTCGGTCGGGGTTTCTTCTCCTCGCGAGGTTTTTCCTCATATTTAGCCTTCTCATGTGCTGCTCTTCCTCAGGGCTACTAGGCTCATCATTTGGGGTGGATTCTTCTTCATCCTCGTCATCATAGACTACTTCATTGTAATGTATTTTTCCTTTGCATAAGCATCAATGTCCTAACTCCCATGGTTTCTTTTTCCTTAGCTCGCTTTAGGTTTCATTGTCCAACCTGCCCTTCTTAGTCTAATCGCATTAAAAGGGATTTTTATCCTTGTCATTTTGAGGGATGGATGGCTTGGAAGGAACTTTAGCTATAGTTGATGCTTTGTCACATCTCATTGTAATGTATTTTTCCTTTGCATAAGCATCAATGTCCTAACTCCCATGGTTTTTTTTTCCTTAGCTCGCTTTAGGTTTCATTGTCCAACTTGCCCTTCTTAGTCCAATCACATTAAAAGGGATTTTTATCCTGGTCTTTTTGAGGGATGGATGGCTTGGAAGGAACTTTAGCTATAGTTGATGCTTTGTCACATCTCATGTCCTCTTGATGGCATCTTGTAGGGTGGTGGGCCTAAATGCTTTAACCCAACCATGTAGGAGTTCCATTAATCCCTCAGTGAAAAGCATGATCAATCTCTCTCCAAATATGTTGATACCATGAGTTAGAATTATGTGATGAACTCGTCTGAGGACCCAGTCAGTTTGAGTTGTGCCAACTCTCTAAAGTGTATATCTGGGTCTTTCTGATCAAATCGATCTATCAACCTTTGGGTGAAGTCCACATAAGAAGTTATTCTAAAGTGCCCCAAGGTGATCAATCCAGGTACCACAATTCATGTGCCTCCCCTTCCAAATGTAGTGTGGCAAATTTGAGAGTGTTTTCTTCTAGCATAGGATTGAGACGGAAATCGGTGTCCAATTTTTGCACCCAAGCTCTTGGTGAACATTTAGCCGATCCATCAAAAGAAGGAAGGGACAATTTACTTACCTTGTGCATTAGATCAAAATTCAATTGTCCCGTAGGTCTATTCTTGTACTTGATGTTGTTGAATTCTTGGAAAGACATGGTTGCCCATGTATTCTCTTTTAGTGTTGCATACTCCTGAAAGTATTGATCAAAGAGTCCATTATGCTTTGCCGCTCCTTGGCTTGTCGTTGCCTGATTATCTAAAAATTGAGGAAGTAAGGGTCTGTGACCTCTTCCACTAGTTGCCTTGTTGTTAGCTTGAGTAGCAACATTAGAAGAGCCAAGATTGTAGTTGTTGCTTTCTTTAGCACCAATTATGTTACCAACACTCAATCCATTGTTACCTAGATTGTTTATAGCCTAGACAATAAGTTGTGCCATCTATTGTTGTCCTTGCATTAACACGTTGGTCATTTGTTGTTGTCCATGGAGTATTGTGTTCAATAAGATGTTAGGGTCTTGTTCTCATTGCCTCCCTCTTTCCTCCGTAGTTGTATTGTGGGTAAGTCTTTTCTTCCTCACTGTGACATTGCTTGTATCTTCTGGAGGCATACAAGGTTCATGCACTCACAAGTTGGCAAGATGCTCAACTCTGATACCACTGTAAAATCTTAGGGCAATTTTTTCCCTTAGGGTTTAAATTTCTAGCTAGAATTTCCTTAATTAGACAACAATAGACATAAACAGTAGAATCCCTTTATGAAAACGATTATGAGATTCAACAACAATATAGTCCTTCAATAAAGAAAGATATCGAGTTTTTGCCTCAAATATGTCGCTGAACTTTGTTATTTATCCAATCGATTGAATCCCATGACCTCCAAACTAGAACAAGAAAAGATAATGAGAAAATGACTAACTAGGGTGGAATCTTTCGCCATTGAAATTAGTAGAGGAAAAGGGGTCTTAAAACCCTTAGAGCCACAACTCAAGAAAATAGATGTATTTGATCCAAATCGATGATGGCAAATTGATTCCAACTCTCTTCTATTTATAGATTCACTCAAGGGGTTTTCTCAAATGTGAGGGGTTACAATGCAACCCCTAATTTGGGCTTTTTTGCCCAAGTCGACCCAATATTTTCCCAATGTTGCCCCAAGCATTAGGAAAAATGGGTTTTCCCCCTTTATCAAGACTATAGCCTACAAGGATGGATAGGCCATTTTGTCCTCCTTTAGCCAATCGATTGGGAGAGGACATTATAAAAGAATGGAATCCTCCCCGCCCATGTTCAATTCTCACAAGTGAGATGATGGGTGTTGACAATGTCCCCACCAAAATCTAGTAGGCCTTGGAGAGGGAAATCATACAAGACAAGAGCTAGACAAAGTGCTAACAATGGGGTAGAGGCCCAATGTCACCTCAGCCAAAAACCCCTACTCTTTACGGACTTTCACAGATGGGATCAATGTCAATAAGAGGGAGATCACTTAAAATAGATATGCTAGGAATAAGGCACAAAGTGTTTAAGCTAGCACAAATTGTTTAAGCTAGATCTCATTCAAGAGAGATGCTTAATAATGGCTCAAGGCTTCAAGTAAGCAAAATGCTCTGTAAGGAAATCCATAGAAATCAAGGTTCACAACCTAGGGTTTTGAGGTTTTTTGATGGTGATGGGTAGTCACAAGGTCAAGAACAAAGAGAAAGGGTTTCTTGCAAAGATAAACAACTATTCCAAGGCTCACGACACCCTCAAGGAAGTCCTCAATTTGAGGGAGAAGAAACTAGGGTTTTCCTCTTGGAGCAACACTTATGACAAGAGATTTTATGGATGAAATTTGAGTGGATGCCCACCAAATTGATAGGTTAGGTATCCTAGACCTATCTCTTGATGTTTAGGCTCTCAAATCACCAAATAGCTTCCTCCCTAAAATTTCATTGCAAGCCCTCGATTTTTGCCATAACCTTAAAAGGACTGAATTTAAAGAGAAACTTATGGAGAAAATTTTGAGATGATCACCTAAGACTTAGACTAGTGCCTTGTCCTTTAGGCATATGGAGTCAAGGATGTGATAGATAAGCCAAATTTGTTGCTAAGGAGGTTGAAATTTGATGCCATATGTATCAAAATTTTAGCATTTACCCACTCAATGATAAATGGATAATGATGGGTCTCCTGGAGATAGAATAAGCCGATTTTGCTCCAACGTTGAGGGCTCAGAGAATGGTGCTAGCGCTCCCATATCTCAAAGGATGAGACAAACTTCATTTGGGCCTCGAATCAGCTACAAAACCACGTGTACACTGCTAAGCCAATTGGGACACCCAAGTCCAAGTACATCATCTTGTGAATAATGATGGGCCAAAACACAGATTGTTGCAGTGTTGTAGGTGCACATGAATGGAATGATGCTCTACAAGTGATAGGAGTCCCATGACTCTCAATGCCTCACCTGTAGGGTGTCATATGCTCTAGTGGACTTTAGGCCCAATTAAGTTGCCCATCCCATGATGAAAACCACCTGCCAATCACACATAATGTCCAGTGTTGCATCTTCACCATTAGGTACAATTAATAATTAATATGTCTAAGTGAACCAAGCTTGTTAATCAAGGGAAAATTGAGACTTCATATGGGGCTTCTCTTCCAAATTTAGGGTTTTGATCTCGAAGTAGTGTTACTTCCCTAAGTAGGAGTCGCTAATAAATGATCCTATTAGGTGTTCCCAGCTGTTATGGGGAAAACATGTCCCTAGTACATCCTTCATTTAATAGGTGACATGTGAATATTGATGAAATGGATGGGGATGAGGGGGTCTCAGGGCCAAATATCATGGGTACAAGGATAGGAATAATGAGGGAAGTCCACATATTGGGTCTATAAATGTGAGGAGGGAGCAATCATGGTTATATGAGTTTCCTCAACCTTTATTTTTCCACCCCTTTATCTACCTTTTGCTTTTTTATTCTCCACTTAAACATTTTTTTATGAATATGTGTGGAAGTAGATTTTATTTAAGGGTTTGCCAGAAGAAATACTTCTGCAAAACAACAAAATATCAAGTGTAACAACTTATTTGATTATGGGAATATTGGGTTTCACTGTAGGCTCTGTCATGAATACAGTCACATCGTATCATCATGCAGAAAATTGACAGAACTAATAACTGCCAAAGCTAAAAAAAGGAGACAGGAATTGGAGCAATCATATTACTCAAGTTCACAAAAGGAAAAGGCAAGCGTGGAGGTTTCAAATAATTTTTTTGAAAAGCTGGTAAAGACATCTTGGAAACCCATGTGGAAGCATATTAACCAGAGACAGTCAATAATGAAGTTCAGGAATATATATATAGAAGATCCACTGTCCTTTTAAGTGTGAAGGTGAAAACTTTAAGGCTGTTAAAAAAAGCACATGAACAAAGAGAAAGATTATATAGTATCATCATGCATAAAATTGACGGAATTAGTAATTGCCAAACTCAAATGAAGATGGAAATTGAAGCACCAGCTTAGTTAGGTTCACGAAAGAAAAAGGCAAGCATGCAGGTTTTAGATGAATTTGCTAAATAGAAGAAGCTAGTCAAGGCATCCAAGGAACCTATGAGGACGAAGATGTGAAAATTTCTAACACAAAATTCTACTTCAGTAACTGATTTATTTCTCCTACTTATTTTCCACAATAAGTTATTTACAAAACCCTTCAGTAAACATTAAAATGAATTCTACTGCAGTTATCACATAATAGCATAGAGAAAATAACAGTGATATACATGCACAAGAATCAATCACATCAACACTGTTATTTTTGGACAATTGTCCCCGGAAAAACCCAATGCAGGAAACTGGTGTAGCAGATGAGGGTTTATTTATTAATCTTCAACAACAATCTCTTTACAAAGAAAGATTCTACAGAATACTTAGACACTTCCAAGAGAAACACTTGAGGCAATTTTTCTCCTCCTCTTGGAGAAGTTTCTCTACCCTCCTCTGTGTCACTTATGCGTTAGCCTGTGTGAGCACTGCATCTCCAGCTATGCTGTCTCACTGATCTTCCCTTTGCGCTATCTCTTAGATGCTCTGCATCATCTTTTCCTCAGTCTCTGATTGATGCTGATACCCTCCTCTTCCTTCACCCTGCTTCTCTCCCTCTGAAATCAAACTTGTTCTCCTTGAGAATCTATTTCCCTCGGGTTATTGAGTATTTGCTTGGTGTATCTCCAAATGACTCTCAAGTGTTCTCTTATACTTTTCCTATTGATGAATCAATGACCGAGATTAAGTCCCTAATCAACGGCTAAGATTAAAATAGACTTGATCCTCGTCTCTTAGACCCATATCTTTATTAATACCCATTGATATTTTTATTTTCCTAAGTTTAGACTTAGGAACCCCATTAAAAATATTAATTATTTTAATAACTCATCATCCATCTGGAATTTCTCTAAATGATTTTTGGGTCTTGGAGATGTCATGAATTCTAGCCCCTCCACAAAATTTCGGAGCTAGATCACATCCGATGCCACCCAAAATCAACACTTGTTCTAGCAATGCCTCCCAATAGAAGCATCACTTTGATCCACATCATCGGTCCTTTGCGTTGCTGATGCTCGACCTGCTCCCCTCATCCACTACGCTACTGATGCTCGACTTGCTCCCCTCATCCACTGCGCTGCTGCACCTTGTACTACTGCCCATGACACTGCAATTGTCATTGCTACATCTATGTTGCAGCTCCCTTTGAATATGTGTTGAAATAAATATTTCTAATTTTCTATTTATTGTAAAATACACTAGATGAGTTTTGAATGTAATATATATATATATTATAATTAATTGATAAAATTCGAATATGATTACAAGGCTGAGGCGGTGCTCCTTAAATAAGGAGTTGACTGGCCATGCCTAATCAGAGAGACATGTCCCTTGGGGACTAATGTCTCTTCATTTAGCTAATTATTTGTTAATTGATTCATTATAATTAATAATTTATTTATTTAAATAATATTTTAATATTTTAATTAATTGTTATGAATTTAAGTTCATAACATTGCTTTCTCCTTAAGATTCTTTGTCCTCAAAGCATAGGTAGGCCTAGGTGTTGATGCAAGAAATGTTCTGATTCCCAAGACGAATCTTCCTTTGGTAACCTCTTCCATTTGATGAGGTTTTCCTTTATTGTCTTGGATCGTAGAACCTTTTCTCGGGTAGCAAGTATACCTTCAGGTTCAAGGACTATTCTTCCTTCTTCATTGGTCTCTGCTATTTTTGTTTGTGCTATTTGGTTTTGCCTTAATACTCTTTTGAGACTTGATACATGAAAGATATTATGGATTTGGCAGTTGTCCGGTAACTTTAACCCATAAGCTACACTGCTTATCTTTTTGATTATCTGATACGGTCCATAATATTAGGTGATAATTTATTCTTCCCTTGCTGTTTTAGTGATAATTGCTAATAAGGTTGGAGTCTAACAAAGACCCAATCTCCCTCCTTGAATTCTCTTTCAGAGCTGTGCTGGTCGGCTTGTTGTTTCATTCTATTATGAGCCATGGTTAGATTTTCTTTTAGTAAGTTGATGATCCTTTGACTTTCTCCTAGGTGGTCTTTAACTGCTGGTACCCTAAAATCAAGGAGTGCAAAGTCCTTCCACCTGGATGGCTCATAACCATATAAGGCTTGGAAGAGTGTCATCTTAGCTGACGTGTGGTACATGGTATTATACCACCATTCTGCTAGGTGTAGCCACTATGTCCATCTATTTTGTTTATTTGTAACGAAATAACGCATATATGTTTCCAAGCATTTATTAACGATTTCGGTTTGCCCATCTGTTTGGTGGTGTAGGCTGAACTCATGTTCAGGGATATTCCTGCTTGATGGCAGAATTCCTTCCAAAATTTTTCTTTAAACCTTACATCTCTATCACTGACGATGACTTTAGGAAACTCGTGTAGTTTGTAAATATTTTTACAAAACACATCAACAATTTGTTTAGTTGTGTCAGTCTTTTTAATAGCCATAAAGTGCGCATATTTAGTGAGCCTATCGACTACTACAAATATTTTATCCTTTCTGTCGGATGTAGGCAGTCCTTCAATAAAATCCATCAAAATCTCCTCCCACTTTTAATTTGGAATGTGTAGTGGATATAGTAATCCTGGAGTTGGAACATTTTTGCTCTTGTTTGTTTGACAAATATCACATTTTGCAAATTATTTATGAATTTCCTTGTTCATACCCTTCCAATAGAATGACTATCAGATGTTGTAGTAAGTCTTGTAGAATCTGACATGTCCGGTTGCTAGCGAACTGTGAGACTCTTTTAGTATTTTCACCTTAAATTTGGATGCGAGTGTTAGGTAAATTCTACCCTTGTACCATAAGATGTCATTTTTCCACTCGAAGTTGGTATGTTGATTGATATTGTTAATCATGGAGTCACAATCCTTATCCTTGGCATATTCGGCTCGTATTTCGTCCAACCATTCCAGAACAACTATCATGGTGGCACATGTTGTGTGGTCGTCATCCTTACGTGAGAGTGCATCAACTACGACATTCTCCTTTCCCTTGTTGTGTAATATTTCTAAGTCGAAGGCTGACAACTTCTCCATCCACTTCTATTGTTCTGTTGATAATGTCTTTTGCTGAATTAAGAACTGAATATTGTTGTGGTCGGTTCAGGTTGAAAATTTACTTCCAAGCAAATATTGGCGCCACTTCGTCAAAGCGTGTATGATGGCGAGCATCTCCTTTTGGTATTTTGATTTTAAGCCTTCTCGTTTATTAAGTTTGCTGCTCTCAAATGATATAGGGTGGTTGTCCTGTATTAATACAGCTTCAATTCCGAACGCAACATCATCACATTTGACTACGAACAGTTTGGAGAAGTCAGGAGTTGCTAGTACTAGTGTGGTTGACATCACTTCCTTTAATTTCTCAAAACACTTGTCTGCTTGGCCATTCCATTGAAAAGTATTCTTCTTTAACAAATTGGTCAGGGATGCTGTCAGATGTGCATAATTTTTTATAAATCTTCTATAATACTTTGTTAAACCTAAAAATCCCCTCAGCTTGGATACGTTCTTTGGTTTGGGCCATTTTTTGATTGCCTTGATTTTGTTGGGATCCACTTGGACTCCTTCCCTCGATATAATATGTCCTAGTTATTCAACTTCCTTTTGCCCAAACGTACATTTTGATAGCTTGGCGTAAAATAGGTTCCTTTCCAAAACAAAGAATACTTCTTCCAAATGTTTGAGATGTTCTTTCCACATCTTACTGTAGATTAGAATACCATCGAAGAACTTAGAAAACTAATACAAACTTTTGTAGATAAGGGTGAAAGAGTTCGTTCATGGTTGCTTGGAAGGTGGCTAGTGCATTTGTTAATCCAAATGACATGACCTTGCACTCATAATGCCCTTCATGAGTCCTGAATGCTGTTTTTTCGACATCTGTATTTGGTAGTAGCTTGATCTTAGATCTAACTTGGAAAAATATTCTGCTCTGTGTAGTTCATCTAGCATTTCATTAATGAACGAAATCGAAAACTTATGTTTAATAGTGATTTTGTTTAAACCTCCGTAATCTATACATAATCGGAAGGATCCATCCTTCTTCCTGACCAATACTACGGGTGCAGCGTATGGACTTCTACTCTTCTTAATGATTCCATGCTTCAGCAGGTCTTGTATTAAGCGTTCTATTTCCGTCTTATGGTGATGGGGATAACGATATGGCTTAACATTTACTGGTGTTGGGTCTGGTTTGACTTCGATAATATGTTCAATCTGTCTCTCAGGGGGTAACTTCATTGGTAGATCTTGGAAAACCTTCTCGTATTTCTAAATCAAGGATGAAATTTCTGATGGTTGATGAGTCTCTTCTGTCGATAATAACTCCAACTGCTGACATTGTGCGACAAACATTGGTGCCCCCTTGCGAATAAGTTTCTTCATCTGTTGAAACTTGAGAGGAAATGACTTGAGTTGGTGGTGCCTGAAACCCGAACAACTTATATTTTCTTCCATCCCATTTGAATTTAATGAACTGCTTTATGTGATTTGCTGAATATGTGCCTAGTGTTCTTAACCATTGTACACCCAAAACAACATCTACTCCTCTTAGGGGAACCGTATAAAAACTGGATTCAATTGCATAGTCGCTTAATTGCAACTTAACCTTAATGCACTTGCCTAATCCATCTATACGTTTTCCATCTGCTACCATAACTTTTAAATCTGCTATTGGGTAAGCAAAGATGTTTAGTCTTTTTGCAACATTGACATCTACAAAGTTGTGCATACTTCTTGAGTCTTCTAGAACGATAACGCTTTGCTTCTTGATGTGACCTTTAAGCTTCAGTGTCTGCGGTTGAGCTATCCCTGTGATGGTTGCTAAAGAAATTCATGGCATATCTTCTTTTGATTCAGGACTAGGGTTTGCATTTTCTTCATTGTCCTCTTCGTCAGAGTTGTCTTCTGAAGATTCCTCTTCTTGTTCAGCGTCATAGTTGTCCAATTTGTGTTGCGCACTCTTGTCCTGCGTAATACTTGTCTCCGCACTTCTAGCATTTGCCATCCTTTTTACTTTCAACATTAGATTGTTGTTTCCCTTCATTTCGCAATGGTGGTGGAACATACTTGCTAGTATTCTCTGACGAGGGTTTACCTGCCTTCCCCTTGGAATAACTGTTAGTCCTGTTGTCACTGGCATATGGTGCTTTGTGAAGTTTATATTTCCACTCGATAATTATGGCTGCGTGTCTGGCCTCCTCAATGGTTTTGGGTTTATGCAATTTTAATTCTTCGCGAATGTAATCTTTAAGGCCACAATGCTACATTTTTAGCAGCTCCTCATCTGAGAACCCTCTCTGCCTTACTGCTAATACTTCCCATTCGTGAGTGTATTCACTCACTGATCGTTTTTGTTTCAGGTGAACGAATCTCTCGTAGACGTCACCCTCCTCCTCGTCATGAAACCTTTTTAACAGGGCGTTTTGAAAGTTTTTCCAATTGAACGAGCAACCCATGTATTTAGACGACCACCACAAAAACCAATCGTACGCTTCTGCTTCTAAGTAGTTGGATGTAGTCATGACTCTTTTTTGCTCGCCAAGTGGAGGGCTCACTAAAAATATGGCGTCCATCTTATTTACACATACGACAACGCCCTTATAGTTCTTACCATCATACTTAGGTAATTCATTTTGATTTTAAGATGGTTTCTTTCAGAAGATTTAGTATAATATTGGCTTCCTTTGAAGTGAATTTGTGGTATTTGCTGCTTTTCATGCCTCAGAAACTCATGCTCTAGAGAAGTCTCACCTTCTAGAGTCTTGGGATTATGTGTAGTTGAATGTGGATCACTCGAATGTGGATCAGTCTCTCCGAAACGCTGGCTCATCAAGTTTTTTAATTAAGAGATATCGTTGGCCATCTGGTCCTACTTACTAACTGACTTCTCGATGTTATCTAAGCGTTTATTTAACTTGCTGATGTCTTGAATTTGTTTTCATATCGTCATTGTTGTTGGTCGTCATTTTATTTCCTTTTTTTCTTGAAGACCCTTTTTTTTTTTGTTTTTCTTTCTTTGTTAATTTTTTTTTTTTTTTTAAATAAATAAATAAATAAATTAATTAAACTATAGTACTATACCTTATAGTTTTTAGCGTTGATATAAATTCGATTTTAAAAAAATGGGAATTAAACTGACGCCACAAATCTGCTTTGGAGTCACGTTCGTTGACCGTGATCCTACCTGTGCCTTCCCAACCTTAATACCGTGCTTCTCCGCGGCTCCTGGTACATCCCAGACGTGGCCCATGGCTCTTGTGATGTCTGTCTACCTACGAACAACAAATGTAAGGGTCTTTCATGGTGGCCGATTGCTCCACGGTGGCCCTGCAGACCTCACCTTCGCTACAAATGTTACACGAATAGACAATGCTCTCTCCTCCCGTCCGTTGGAAACCGCACGAGAGCAAGTCTAGCAACAACAAATTTCTTCACCTTGCTATTTGATTGTTCCGGGAGCAAGTCTAGCAACAGTGAAACGATAGAGCAAGCCAAGGATTAGAGGCCCGTAGGGCCTGACGGCCAGCAGGACGTTGGGGGTTTCACCAGACGAATTCTGACTCTGATACCACTGTTAGAAATAAATATTTCTAATTTTCTATTTAACTGTAAAATACACCAGATGAGTCCTGAATGTAATATATAATTATATATATATATATATATATATATATATATATATATATAGATTATTGATAAAATTCAAATAATGATTACAAGGCTGAGGCAGTGCTCCTTAAATAGGAGTTGACTGGCCATGCTAATCAGAGGAGACATGTTCCTTGGGGACTAATGTCTCTTCATTTAGCTAATTATTTGTTAAATTGATTCATTATAGTTAATAATTTATTTATTTAAATAATATTTTAATTAATTGTTATGAATTTAAGTTCATAACAATATGCTGCATCATGCTGCCCATAGCACTACCGCTGCTAACTGTTGCACTGCAACTCCCTATACTATCCGCTTCTGCTACTGAAATGGATTCTTAACCATCCCCATCTTCCCCTTGAAATAAGTAAAGTTTGTTCTTCCTAGAGCCTTGGTGAGAATGCCTGCCCCCTGTTCTCTTGTCGGGGTGTACCTCAACTGTACAGCCCCTCGTTGGACACAGTCTCTACTAAAGTGACACCTGATGTCAATGTGCTTCAATCGATTATGAAAAACTGGATTCTCAGAGAGCTTGATGCCACTTTGATTATCACACAAAATATTGGTTGCTTCCATCCTTCTCTTGAATAGATTCACAAACAATTTCCTAAGACATATGGCTTCACACGAAGTTGTGCTAGCTATCGTATGAGCTACGGATTTCTGTTTCCTACTACACCAGGAGGTCATTCCCGATCTAATGTTGAAATAGTGCCCAGTGGTACTTTTCCGATCTACTGAACTTCCAGCCCAAACTGCGTCAGTGAACCCACTCAACCTGATGTCATTGCCTTGGGTGTTCATTAGTCTATGCTCGACTATTCCTCGTATATATCTGAGAACATGCTTGGCTGCCGCCCAATGCGCCCTCTTCGGTTCCACCATGAATTAACTAAGAGTGTTGACAGTGTAACAAATGTCTGGCCTGGTATTAACCATATACATCAGGGACCCTATGAGTTGCTTATACAAGGTGGGATCGACTTCTTTATCTTGGGATGTATCAATCTTCTTCCAGGTGGTAATCATTGGAGTAGCCATAGCTCTACAGTTTTGCATTATGAACCTTTTCAAAATCTTTGTAGCGTATCTCCCTTGTCCAAGGAAAATCCCACCCTTCTGCTGCCAAACTTCCAAACCCAGGAAATAATGTATTCGTCCCAAATCCTTCATGCCGAATTCTGTAGCTAGGTTTTCTTTGCAATCTTTGATGAGCCTAGATGAGGCTGTTAGAAAAGGATCATCCACATACAATACCAGGATTAGAGGCTCATTCTCTACAACCAGATAATAGAGGTTAGGATCTGCGTCATTCTTGACGAGTCCCATCTTCTGCAAGTAACCATCAATTCGACCGTACCATGTTCTCGGTGCCTGATTAAGCTCATAAAAGGCTTTCGTCAACCCACATACATGAGATTTCTTGTAATGTGTCTCAAAACCCTCTGGTTGTTCAATGTATACCTCTTTTTCTATCACCCCGTTCAAGAATGTCGTCTTGACATCCATTTGATGAATCTCCCAACCTATTTGTGCTGCAAGGGATATTACGAATCTAATAGAAGGATACCTGGCTACTGGGACAAAGGTTGCTGCGTAGTTTATCCCTTCCTTTTGAGCATACCCCTTAGTCACAAACTTGGCTTTGTATTTTTCTACACTGCCATCTGCAACATATATAACTTTGTAGATCCATCTCGAACCTACAACTGACCTGTCTTGAGGCCTATGTACCACTTCCTAGACACCATTGACCATTATGGAACAATATTCCTCCACCATAACATCTACCCATACTTGATGCTGAACGATGTCTTGAAAACTAGAGGGTTCTCCAACTTGAGCCACCAAGGCTTAGTATCTGTCTCGCTGTCTACGCTCGCTTTTCTCGTTCCTGGGCTCACCGACGAAATCCTTTGCATCTCGTAGTATCTGTCGAAGTTCCTGGCCCATTCTTCAACTAGTAGTGGGTATACCTATTTGCTGCTCCTCTTCCCGAGACTCCACCTATTGTGATATCTTTGGAATTTTGCCTTTAGGAGAAATATTGCTGCTAGTTTCTGTTGGTCGAAGTTGCTGGACAAATGGATCATCCTTTCATTGCTCTTCGGAAGGCATTTCTCGGGATTTCCTCAAAGCTCTGTCCTCCATGAACTTTACATCCCGTCGAATTACGATCTTTCTATTCCTCGGAAGATAAACTCTATATGCCTTAGCATTCTCGCTATATCCCACAAGATATCCTTTCTCCATAGTCTGATCCAATTTCTTCCTCTTTTCTTCGGGTATATGGCAATATGCCAAACTCCCAAATATCCTTAAATGACTCACCTCAGGTATTTTACCGGTGAAGACACTCTCCATAGTAATCTTACCTAATGCCCTGTGAGGAGTCTTGTTCTGGACATAAACAACCGTGTTGCATGCTTCTGCCCATAAAAACTTGGGCATATCTTGATCATACAACATCGCCCTCGCTGCTTCAACAATAGTCTTGTTCTTCCTTTCTGCTACTCCATTCTGCTCCGGATTATAGGGAGTTGTCCACTCTCTTCTGATGCCTTCCCTTGCGCAAAAATCAATGAAGTCCTTCTCGATGTATTCTCCACCATTGTCTGAGCGCAATATCTTTATCCTCTTTCCTATCAGATTCTCAACTAGTGCCTTGAACTCTTTGAATCAACCAAAAATCTCATCCTTGGTTTTTAGAAAGTAGATCCAAGTCTTTCTAGAATGGTCATCAATGAAGGTGACGAAGTATTTGGCACCACTAAGATCTTTTCTGGACATGGGTCCGCAGATATTTGAGTGTATCAATCCTAGAATACTCTTAGCCCTATTGTTACTTCTGGAAAATGCCGCTTTGGCGTACTTGCCTAGTGCACACTCTCTGCATACATCATCTCGTTTGGTACTCAACCCTGGAACTCCCATTACTGTTCTTCCCGAGAATTCTTAGAGTCCCATGGTGTAAGTGTCCAATCCTCATGTGCCATAGTTCATTCAAATCTTTTTCCCCACTGCTACCTATCAGTGCCATCGAAGATTCTCGCTGTAATTTATATAGCCTATTACTTCTGACTCCAATTGGGCCTTCTTTTCCAACTTGGGTGTTTGACATATACTTTCTCCTTAATGAAGAAAACATCATAACCCTTGTTTTGAAACTGAGATACAGAGAGTAAGTTCATCCCCAATCCTGGCACATGCAACACATTGGTTGCTTGAAGCCGATCCCTTGCTTTTGTTTGAAAGACTACAATACCTCTTCCTACGTGGGTACATTTTGACTTATTTCCCATGTGATTTGGAAGTTCATTGTTTCTTCTTGATAATTTGAAAAACATTCGTGTATTCTTGTCATGTGCCAGGAAGCTCCACTATCTATATACCAAACCTTAGAGGAGGTAGAACTTGCTAAGAAAACGACTTCTTCTTCTAGTCTGGAAGCTAACATAGAATAATCATGATCCATGTTCTTTGCGCTCTCTTCTTTTTCTGGAGATCTGCATGAGTCCTTCTGAGTTGATGCCCCGACATCATGCTCCCAACTCATAGTAGATGCTTTAATCCTGTTGCCTGATTTCTGCTCTGATACCATGTGAAAATTTCTAACATGAAACTCTATTGCAGTAACTAATTTATTTTTCCTACTTATTTTCCACAATAAGTTATTTACAGAACCCTTCAGTAAACATTAAAATAAATTCTACTGCAGTTATCACATAATAGCATAGAGAAAATAACAGTGATATACAAGCACAAGAATCAATCACATCAATACAATTATTTTTGAACAATTGTCCCCAGAAAAACCCAATGCAGGAAAACTGGTGCGGCAGATGAGGGTTTATTTATTAATCTTCAACAACAATCTCTTTACAAAGAAAGATTCTACAGAACACTGAGACGCTTTCAAGAGAAACACTTGAGACAATTTTTCTCCTCCTCCTGGAGAAGTTCTGACACCTTGGAGACCTCTACCCTCCTCTGCATCACTTATGCATCAGCCTGCGTGAGGACTACGTCTCTAGCTGCGTTGTCTCTCAAATGCTCTGCGTCACCTCTTCCTGAGTCTCTGACTGATGTTGATACCCTCCTCTTCCTTCACCTTGTATCTCTCCCTCTGAAATTGAACTTCTTCTCCTTGAGAATCTATTTCCCTCGGGTTTCTGGGTATTTGCCCAATGTATCTCCAAATGAATACTTTTCCTTTTGATGAATCAACGACCGAGATTAAATACCTAATCAACGGCTAAGATTAAAACAAACTTGATCCTCATCTCTTAGAAGCTTTCTCACCCATATCTTTATTAATACCCATTAATATTTTTATTTTCCTAAGTTTAGATTCAGGAACCCCATTAAAAATATTAATTATTTTAATAACTCATCATCCGGGTGGTATCTCTCCCAACGATTTTTGGGTCTTGGAGATCTCATGAATTTTAGCCCCTCCATAAAATTTCGGAGCTAGATCACATCTGATGCTACCCAAAATCAACAGATAGGTATGTTGTTGAGTGCTAACATTCAGGGTATTGTTGTATCCCTATGAATGCTTCTCTTAGTCGTTCAATATTACTTTTGAACACTATAATTTTACCATGACACATCCAATCCATGACATGTACCATGTCCACAATATCGTGACAATGTACATTACCTTAAGCTAAAATTTCCATTTCAGATATATAGGAGGATGAAGTGTAGAGTGGTCCTTGGGTCGCTATATGTGTAGGAGGAGGAACATATTTGTGAAGCGTGTTTAGCCAGAAAATGGTTGGATTTCAAAGAGGGGAAGGCTTGGAGAGCTAAGTTGGTGTTGGTGCTAGTTCAAAGTGGCATTTATGGTCCTGTGAGGCCAGCCTCTGCATTTGGTGCAAGGTATTTTCTGTTCTTTATTGATTGTTTCTCTAGGAAGATGTGGGTTTACTATTAGAGGAAGAAGCCAGCTTGAATTTAAGACATTTCGTTTAATAGTATAGAAGTAAGCTAGGAGGAGTGTGAAGATTCTCCAAGCAGAAAATGGAAATGAATTTTTCTTTAATGAATTTACTTAATTTTGTAAGAAGGAAGGTGTTTAGAGACAATTATTTGCATTGTTATGCCTTGATAGATTATGGTTGTGGAGAGGAGAAAGAAACCAATTCTTGATATGGCTAAATGCATGTTAGAGCGTAAAGTTCTAATCAAGTAATGGTCAAAGCATCACACGATGCAATACCCCTGCTTAATGGGTTTCAACAAAAGGCAGTGTGGAATGTCAGACCAGAGGTATTTTTTCATCTCTTTCTTGATGATTTCTCTAGGAATATGTGGTTTTACTTTATTCAAAAGATGTTAGATGCATTTACTGAGTTCAAGACATTAAGGCAATAATAGATAAGAGATTCGGTAGGAGTATAAAGATCTGTCGAGAAAATAATGGAGGTGAATTTTTCATTATGAATTTTCTGATTTTTGTGAAGGAATTTGGAAATAATGCTATGCATCGTAGACAACCCAAAATGAGGTTGTGGAGAGGAGAAACAAACAGTTGTTAAGCTGTATAGCTGCATGTTGGAGTGTATGGAAGCTCTGAACAAGTAATATGTTAGAAGCAATACACAATGCATTGTACTTGCTGAACAAGTCTCCTAGAAAGGCAGTCCAACATGTCACACTAGAGGAATCTTGGTTCAGGGAAAATTGCAGTTAATCATTCAACTTTTTTTGGGTTCTATGCTTATATTTTAATCCCATTAAAGAAAGAACAAATATGTACAAAATGCACAAAATTGATGTTTGTCGAATATAGGAACCTACCCAAGACTCAATATCTTTTATATGTGGTTGGCTATTATCAAGGTAACTATCAATGAAGACATTGTCAGGGATTAAAATGTAGGTTTCTTTCAGCCTAAAGTAGATATGAAACTTGATGACAGTGGTTTTCTTGAGGTTGAAAATTTAGTGAAGATGCAAGGTAAGATTTCATAAAATGAAACATGGTCATGGCAATTCGTGTGCATAATGAGCAAGATGATGAAAATGCTGAAAATGCTCCAACATAGGCAGAAGGAAGTGTTTATTTGGAAAGTAGAATGAATGATAGGAGGTGAAAGTGATACTAGAACAATTTGAAAGATGTATTGGTTGTAGGAACTTTCACAACCAAGAGAGGAAAGGCCAAGTGGTAGATTGATGCATAAATTTAAGAAGGTTGAGGATGTGAATTTTGTTTTAATATCTATTGTGTAAAATTTCGATGAATCTCATAGTTATGAAGGTGCCAAAGGAAGAGATAGGTGGGAAGGAGCCATGAAGGATGGGTATGACGCTTTCATGAAGAACCCCACTTGGGTGTTGGAAGGGATGCCTCTAGGTTAAAAAAACCATTGGTTGGAAGTTGGTTTACAAGATGAATTACAAACTAGAGGGTTTATTGATTAAGCATGAGGTGAGGTTGATTGCAAAGGGTTTTATAGAATGGGAGCTTCTGATGTAATGTGCCTAGATGCGAATCAACACATTACTATTAGAAACTATAGTTCTGAATTGAATTTGAAATACGAAATATGGTTGGAGTGAAACCCAAATAACAGAATTGTTAGAATATGAACTAAATGGGCAAAAGTATCTTTAACAATCACATATGAGACAATTGAAAAAGACAAGCCACAAGAGATGAGAACAAAATATTTATAGCAGAAAAACCCTCATGGGGAAGAAGCTCCAGTCTGCAAAAAAACTTGCTTTATTCTCACACGTCATACTATTGCATCACATCATGCTTACAAATTACAATTTTATGATCCCTTTATATAATGGTTAGGTCTAGGCTAACTATCATATTCATCAGAGCCTAAACCTTTAAGCCACTTTCTAACCACCATATTAATAAAGGACCACTAAGCCATATTTTAACAATCACATTAATGTTAGACCATTAGGGCCATATATAGACCGTTAATTATTCACTAAATTAAGATTACAGAAGCATGCATAGTGGAACATTAACTACACAAACATTTTAACAACCACATTAATGTTAGACCATTAGGGCCATATATAGACCGTTAATATTCACTACATTAAGATTACATAAGCATGCATCGTGGAACATTGACTACACAAACATCCCCCCTCAAGTTTGAGTTGGTGCAGGGTTTACAAGATAGAGAACACATCATCTTGTCAACCCTCCTTGATGATGACTTTGGTCATTTCGAGGAGTTATTCTAGCTTGATGAATTTAGCTTCTGTGAGAGATTTGGTGAGAATGTAGGCAACCTACTAATCTGAAGGAGAATTCACCAATTGAAGAATGCCTTACCAATGGAGCTCGATGTGTTAAATCTTCAGATAATAAATTGGGTGACAGTAGCTACAACACATTGATTATCAACATGCATTTGAACGAAGTCTTCAAAGGAAAAGACCAATCTCCTCAGGCAAGGAATTAATCCATGAGGCTTCTTTGCTTGCCTGAACCAGTGCTCTATAGTTTGCCTCGGTGTTATTAAGTGCATGTGTTTGTAATTTTTTTGGCTGGATCATGTGATGTGACCTAAATGGGAAGATAAATATATATCCTGCTGTAGACTTCTTGTTATCCACATCACCTCTCAAGTCTAAATCTGTATAGCCAATCAACAGGAGATCATCATGGCATCCATAGAGGAGGCCATAGTATATAGTAACTTGAAGATATCTGATAATTCTCTTGGCAATTTTCCAATTGGATTCATGAGGATCATACATAAACCAAGAACACAATCAGCAGACTTTTTGCCATCCACATCATTTGCCTAATCTAAATTTTAATAGCCAATGAACCAGAGATCATCATGGCTTCTGTAATGGAGGCCATAGTATATCATAACTTGAAGATATTTGAGAATTCTTTCAACAATTTTCCACTAGGATTCATGAGGATCTTGCATAAACTGGGAGCACAACCCATCTGCACAGGAGATGTCATGTCAAGAGTTTGTCTAATATTTAAAATTGCAAACACAATACTTGGTAGCATCAACCAAAGGAGAATCACATGTAACATTGAACTTGACTCTGGAGGGAAGGAGTGTGTGAAGGTTGGCAAGTCTCCATTATGAATTTCTTAAGCAAATCTGAAGTATGGCTGTGAAATAAATATAGTATTATACATTTGAAAAATTTAAAGCCAAGATAGTAATGAAGTAAACCCATGTTTGTCATCTCAAAAGCATGCATCAAATCATTCTCAAGTGCATGAATAAAGGTTGAATTAGAGCCAATAGTATGATATCATTCACATAAAGAGGCATTCAGATAATGGCATTACCTCGTCTCCTAAAATATTGATTTGTATAACTAATACACAAAATTATTTATTGGTTTATCATACCAAGCCCTATGTGCCTGCTTTAAATCATATGGAGAATTTTTGAATTTGTAAGCAAAAGCACAACCAATTTCATATCAAATTATCAAAGTGGTCGAGCCATATAAATTTCCTCAATTTGGTCCCCATTTCAGAAGGCACTTCTGACATTCATTTGGTGATTTCCTCCTCAAACTTAATTGCTGAAGAATAATTATTCTACTATAACAATTGGAACACAAGTTTCATTACACTCAGTTCTGTCAACTAGTCAGAACCCTGTTGCAACCAACATAGCTTTATATTTTTAAGGCCACCATCTAAATTAAATTTAGTACGATAAACCCACTTGCAAGTTGCAACCAAGTAAGTTTTTCCCTCCAGGGAAGGGTACCAACTTCCATGTGCAGTTGGTGAAATTCCCACTCAAACTTAATTGCTGAAGAGTAATTATTCTGATATTATTAGTAGTAGCAATTGGAACACAAGTTTCATTACGGTTAGTTCTGTCAACTAGTGAGAACCCTGTTGCAACCAACCTAGCTTTATATTTTTTAAAATCGCCATCTAAAATAAATTTACTACGATAAACCCACTCGCAACCAAGTTTTTCCCTCAAGGGAAGGGTACCAACTCCCTAACTCCCTTGTGCAGTTGTTTACCAGTGTTATATTCATTATCCATAGTTGTTTCCCATAAGGGATTTCCCTTATCCTCCCAAAAGGCTTGAGGATCATTGTGTTCCATTACCCTGGACATGAGTGAAAAATTTGCCCTAATTTTCTGAGACCGAGTCCTTTGTATGTCTAAAGGATTGTTGACATACAAGCTAACTGAAGTTAGGGTCTTTTTAACCCACTTAGATTGCTTTTGGGCAACTGAATTCACAACACAAGTATTCTAACTATCTAATGTATGCTAAGAACGTTTTAGAAGCTGGATGCTGGAAGGTGGAGGACTAGGTCCATCTGAAAGAAGACTAGAGTCAAGTGTAACATTGTGAGTTGGAACACCATCAAAGATTGAAGCAATGGTCAATCAACATAATCAGTAGAAAAAATTGAGCATGAAACATCTTCATCAAACTTAACATCGTGCTTGCTGGATAGTTCATGAGTGGTAAGGTCAAAAAGTCCATGTGCTTTACTTTGTTCATCAACATAGTCAGTAGAAAAAGTTGGGCATGGACCATCTTCATCAAACTTAACATAATGCTTATTGGATAGTCCATGAGTGGTAAGGTCAAAGAGTCCATGTGCCTTACTTTCTTCATTGCAAGCAACAAAAAAATACCTGTAATCCTTGAGATCCATTTTTGTACCTTTTCTCATCTGATTGTGAGCCCATGCCAGACTCCTAAAGTTCCAGATATGGAGCAACAAAAACATACCTGTAACCTTTGGGATCCATTGTTTGCCTTTTTTTCATCTGGATTGTGAGCCCATGCTAGACTCGAAACATCCAGATGAGCCCATTTTAGACTCCGAAAGATCCAGAGATGTTTCACAGTGGACTTTTGTCTAGCCATTTTTCTTATGGAGTGACACATATAACTGCCTCAATGGGTAACCAAATCGAAAGATAACATGCACAGCTTATAGCTTCTGCCCATGATATTATGTCAAGCCTTTAGAATGAAGCACAGAACATGGCATCTGAACGAAGGTGTGCCACAGAAGCAATACTCTGTATACAGCACTTCTTAGTGTTACATGGTTTGTGATTGTAACCATGAATCAAATTGGCATGCGAAGTGGGTTTAGGGGAATACTGCCTTGAGTTCTGATCCTTATTTTTGTTCTTAGTGTTTTGATTGTTTTACCCCTTAGAATTTTCCCCCGAATGCCCTGAATAGTATGTCCTTGACTTTTATTCCTATGATGCTTATGGTCCTTATAATGTGACTTAGAGTGGGAATAAAGTGCCTGATATGGGCCCCTAATTTCAACAATTTGAACAAACGTGAGCTTACAAATTATTTGATACTTGAAAAATTTGATTTGTAAGCTCATCAAAAGTAAGTTTAGGATGTCCAGCCATTCTACACTGATTAAAGTTTATAGGCCATAGGCAATTTATTTATGGTTAAGCAGACCCAAGTATCATCATTATTCAAAAAATATTTCCCACAGGCAAACAATTCCAATTTTGAAGTTGCATATGGCATAAATATTCCTCCAGTCTATGAGACTTCAAATCATATAAAGGTTGCTCTAAAATGGCTACTGACTAGCATTCATTTTTCATACTTACCTTTAAACTTAGTCCAAACATGAGTAAGAGAATCTCTATCTGAAAATTTCCATCTAATATCAGGGAAGAGAGAGTGCATGGGATTTTATCGAGGTCCTCAAACCTCAAATCGTATAAATTTTTCTCTAAATTGGCCACTTAACTAGCATCCATTTTGTATGCTTAGATTTCAACTTAGTCCAGATACTAGTTTGAGACAACCTGGTGGTTGTTGTGATAATGATACCAAATAGAATACAACACAATCTAAATTTGATATTAGATATCCAAACTTCAAAGACTGATAAACTCTTGAAAAGAAACATAGATTGAAAAGCAGATCACAGAAATTTGATTCTGGTATGACAAAGTAATGACAATTTGAAATTTGTACAAAAAATGGTAAATAAGTGTGCACTATGAACTATGCAAAACAAAATCAACACTTTAGATAAAGAATGGACAGAAATTCCCTATACCACTGAATTCAGAAAGCTAATATGATGAAAAATGATTGTTTGTTCATTGAAATCTAGGATCAAGATTACTCAGGCCCTTCTTGGTGCTGATGAACATAGTAGATGGTTGTGTGGCAAGTGTGTATTGAGCAACCCACTGAAGGAACTGAAGCTGAAAGAAAAAAATTGTTTACTTGAGATGATCTTGTTAAGCTAACTTTGATGTGGATAAACTTGGAATGCTTTTGAAGTTGTTTGAACCCTGAATTGATTTGTGAGATATCGAATTTGCAAAAATAAATGTTGATTGTGCATAGTGCTTCATGGGTGGACACTAATATGGCAAACATTGATTTGATAGAAGATGACATGGTAGAAGTTGCTATGGCAGAGGTCAATGTGGTAAGGTGTGTCACACAACAGATTTTGAGTCCTTAGACAAGGAGATTAGGTACCACTTGGCAGATACTGAGATGGTCATGCAAATGATTCAGTTCTTCTTGGGGTGTTCTGAAATGGCCAGACAGTGCAATGATTGCCACGTTTTGGGGTTGATGTGGGAGATGGAGGATCTTGACCATGAAAACAACATCAAGGGTTTGGGATTTGAACCACCAACCTCCTTGAAATTCAATGACTTAACCAAGTGTGATAGTGCTCATATGTGTAAAACTTCCTTTTTTTGCTTTTGTTTTGTTTGCTTTTTAGACTTCACCACCAAATTTAGTAGAATGCCAAATTTAATGAACCCCAACTAAACTTAAAGCTCAAAAAATGGCTAAAATGGGAAGATTAAAGAAGTGCTGAACTATAACCCCCTTAATTTTTGGTGGAAAATTTATAGGAATTGATGGGTTTTCAAAATTCAAAATGATGTTCAAGATATGAGGGTTTTGTTGATTTGTGATTTTGAGGTTTTTTAGGCCATAAAACATATTAAGGTGAGCCAAAACTCTGATGTGCAAGTAGGATATAAAAAATAAAAGTAGTTGTATAGTTTCCCTTGTTGAAAGTGTCTCTTTTTTAATGAAAAGCTTCCAATGCTAAACTAGCCTCAAATTTGTTTGAAAAAACAATGAAATGTGCTAGAAACAGGAGTTGTCTTTCTTCAAAACATTGAATGGTTGGTGAAACTTGTTTGAAGACTAGGAGTAGAAATTTGAGTAGGCTTCAAATCTTTGATACTACTGAATGAAAAGCTCTTGAATTTGCAACTCCCTTATTCTTCTAAGTGATGGAATACATACAAACTGCAAATGATCTTGATGGATGCTCTATTACTTTGATATCATGTGAGAATGTGAATTGAATGTGTGAAAGGATCTTGAGCAATCAGACAAGACACAATTGAAAAAGCAAAGCCACAAGTGAAATGAAAAAACATGATGTATATGGGAAAATCCCTCATAACCCAGGGAATGTCACTCTTCAAAGAAAGTTGCTTTATTCTCATTCATCACACTGTGATCACATTATGCTTACAATGTGTTTCAAGACCTCTTTATATGGTGATTGATTCTAGGCAATTGCCACATTAATTATGGACCACTAGCTATCTATTAACCACCAGTTTAATGATAGACCATTAGGGCCTTACCTTAACCAAAGTTACTTAATGTTCACAAGTCTTCATTATGTTGAAGCTTGTGGTAGCTTTGGAAGGTCTTCTACATAGTTTTGCTGTCTTAGCATGTAGAAGATGATTTATTGCCTCATTAGGTGTTTGTTTGGTGGGGTAAGGGATTTTGTGCTTGATGAAGAGTATAAAATAATCCTAAGGGAGAGGTGAAGACACAATAAGGAGAGAGTGATTTTCTCTAGAGCGAGAGGCTCAACAAGGCTATAATAGCAGAGGAGGAAGAGTTCAGGTTGTTTCAAGCAATTTTTAGGAGGCTGAATTGCTAGAGATTGTAGGGCCAAATTGTTGAAGCGAGAAGGAGATTGATTTATTGCAGAGGACAATTCTCTAGGGCTGAATTTTTGGTAACAGTAGAGGTTGTGCAAGGGGAAGGTGCAGGGTCGAGTTGTTGGTGAAGAGGTGGGTCGAATTCTCCAGGGCAAATTTAATGAGAGGCTGATTTCTAGTGTGTCAAATTCTTCTAGTGGGGCCGAGTTACAGGTTCCAATCAATGCATATTTCTTTGTAATTTCTCTGTGGGTTGACACCCTGATTTTCTTGAGATTAATTAATGAGGGAGAATTTGTTGTGGGTGTTTATATGTTGTAATGTGTGATTGATCTCTCTCTGATTTTTTTTTTGCTGCATATAAATTTCTAGAAGTTATAACACCAATGATTTCATTTCTTTTCAACAATTCATAATTTATTTGGTGAATAAATAAATTGATGGGAATAAATAATTGCTGCGAGAAAATAAATTTGGGCTGGTATTAGGAGGTTTAACAACAACATTAAACAACAATGTTGAAAAGAATCTCACTCCATAGAAAACATCTGTCCATTAGCTTGTCACTTCTTCCTTTTCCTTTACTTTAAGCATCGACTTATAGAAGGTTGTGCATCAGGTGTGGTTCTAGGAATAAGAAAGGACAAAGTCGATGAGGGTCCAACAATTATGGAAGGTGATGTTGAAGAGCCACTGTCACTTCTTCCCCCTTATTCTTGTAACTCCTCCCTTGCAACTCGACTTTTCACAACTTCCTTGTTCTCTCTAGTTACATTCATATCTGCAAGTGCTTTGTTGGCAAAACATATGATTTTTGGGTTTGCTTTTATGCAAATTCTATGTTCCAGAATTTGTTCAAGGTGGTATTTTAATTGGGATATTCCCCCTATCATTTTTTTCACCCACAACTTACATTTCAAACTTTTTCTATTGAATCTCCCCCCAGGTTCACCATATTCCCACATAGGGTCCAAATGTATTCGCATTTTTTGTCTTCAATGTAATGATTAAGCCTATGACACAAAAAAAGAAAAAAAAAACAAAATATTCTTAGAATTAAAATACAAAAAAATTGAATAAAAATACAAATTTAAATGATACATAAATGGTAGATCTCCTACAATCGAATACTTTTAAAAAAAAGAGGGAAAACTGATTGGTATGCGAAACTCATCAAATATTTGAAAGAACAAAAGGGAGGAGGTGGACATACTTGCAAGTACATCACCAATTGTGGGAATCCCTCCCCACTCCACAATAAATTGATGATGGCGAACAAAACACACTCTCTCCCTCACAAGATGATGGAAAACTAATGGGTAGAGGACACAATATGAAAATTAAAAAAAAAGGTGGAAATTGATGCCCATACCTACAAATGCATCCATGGAGGGAAATCAATCCCCACTCCAAGAAAACATGGTGATGGAAAAATCAAATGGCATCCTTCTTGTCCTTGGCTCTAGCAAAACTAGTTTCCTTCTCCTTTGCTCTCTAAACTCTTCTTTTTGTTTGCAAAATGAGCCAAAATAAAAACCTCATAAAGTGACTTAAAGATCACTGTTTGCGGGCAGGCAATATTATCTATTGTTGCATGATATTATCATGATAATATATTCATATGAAAATATCATGATATTAACCAATGATAATATTGACCAGTTGAAAAAATTAAAGTTTTGTGACATTATTATGATGTTGGCAACTTTGGTATAATTAGCCTCTAAGTTATAGGGTAAGACTTACATCTAAACCATTTTGATTTTTGTAATGCTTGATTGATGTAAGTAATATCAGCTCTTCTATTCTATTTTTTTTTTTAAACAGTGATTGAGAAATTATATTAATTAGCCTCCAAGCTATAGGGTAAGACTTACATCCAAACCATTTTGATTTTTGTAATGCTTGATTGATGTAAGTAATATCACATATTCTATTCTATTTTTTTTTTAAACAGTGATTGAGAAATTATATTAATTAGCCTCCAAGCTATAGGGCAAGGCTAAAATCTAAACCATTTTTATAACACTGGATTGATGTAAATAATGTCACCTCTTCCATTTTTCTAATAAATGCTAATTAGCAAATTATATTAAGCAAAATATGTGCATGGAGGCACAACAAAGTTACATAGAGATCAACTTAGTGTTGTTACATCAATTTTAGGCAAAACATCATCACGATCCAGATTCATACCATCTATTCTATAACTAAACTATATCAAACCAAGGAAATGACATTGTTAAGACACCCAAAAAATGAGAAAAAAATTGACATGCATGAAGATTTAACCAAATCGCAAGAAACCCAATTTGTCCTCGATGCGTTGGAGATTAAGTTTGTGATCAATCAAAATTTGCATCGTGGTTGCTGACTGTTCCACCAATTGGTCATCAAGGAATTGGTTGAAATAACACTCGAGTTGATTCACAAGGTTCCGGTTCAGCCTCCATATGCTCAGTCTTTTTGATCACAGTTATTACACCTTTTTTGACAGCAACTTCTCGGTTATATATTTATGTTTTTGTATATAATATCCATTATAGTTTTTTACCTACAGCATACATTTTCAGCAAACAGACTTTTAATATATTTTTTGTATCTATCATCATGGTTTCAGACTTATCATTTTTGTTGTAAGGGGTTGTTTTTCCTTCGTCGAAGGAGACCCCAGGTTTACTAGTGTTGCTATGAGTGGTGACTATACCTCCATTCGGGAGGAAGATTATTACAGGTTCTCAAATCAGCAGAAGAGGTCCATGATTGTTGAGCAGATTCAGAACTTAAGAGCCAGCAGTGTGGCTTATGAACAAATTGTATGTAAACTTTTTATAGTATCTTAATAAAAAGTTTTGCTTTTTTCCCCGGAAAAACTAATTCATATGTTGTGGATTTGTTGGAGCAAAGAACAAGGAAAAAACTTACTGCCAGGAGGGATTTCCAATTCTGATCATATACATTGGAATGTTGACTAGAGTGGAGGGTCGATTGGGGGAGTTTCATAATGCAGGTGCCTTATGTTGTTTTGAGTCCCCTATTATAATTAGATTTCCCATTGTTGGAAATGTAACTAGTTTCGGTCTTCATAATTGTTATTGTACTCATTTCATTATGTATATCTTATGTAAGAAACAAAAGAAGAAAGAAAAAGTTATTATTTTAAAGCATGGGTTTCATGCTTCTTATTGATGGTCTTCTATTTAAAAGCATGTTTTTCATGCTTCTAGAGTTTATTAGATCATAGGATACATTGTCATGAGTCAAAAGAGTCAACTTCATGATTATAAGACCCTTCCAGGCAAGATGTATCTTGTAAAAGAATTTATTTTGAGTCTAGAATGTCCTCGTAACCTCCAAAGTACAAGTCGGCCTAAAGGAGGGAGTTCAACCCCTTGGAAAGGCTATAAATAGAAGCAGTTTCGACCTCATTTGGGACTCACTCACTCACAAGTTCGATCTCTCAAGAAGAAGTTTGATCTAAAGTTGGGAGAATCAGGAAAGGAAGAGTGAAAGTCTAGAAGGCAAGGAGAATCGAAGAAGAAGAAAGGCTGTTTTTTGGGCTCTATCTCTCTCACATGTGTGAAATCGAGTGTTTTTGTAGTTTCAAGGAAGGCTGAATTGTAGGAAATCGAGTTGCAGTATCAAGTTGTTGGAAGAACAAATACTCTATGTTGACCTCATTGACCTTGGGAGGATTTGTCTTGCTCAAAGGAGGATCTCTTGAAGAGCTGAATTAGGGTTTTTGCAACAAATACAGGGCTGAAGTTGCAGGGTCAAAGCTGAAGTTGGAAGCTAGTTGAAGCAAGATTGAGCCTTGTTGATTTGATCCTATTGGAAAGGTTTCTTGAAGGGACGACTTGGTACTTGGAGGAGGACTTGGTCTAGGGTTTCGGTCGTGATTGTCTCATTTGAAGCAGATTCTATAAGAAGAGAAGAGATTTTTGTGGGTTTTCCCCTTGGAGGGTTTTGACTTGAGTTGGACCCTAATTTCTATGTCCACTGTCTTTACCATTTTGCTCTTGATAATTGTTTGATGAAGAAGAACTAATAAAGAAAACACAAGAAGATAAATAAAAAATCACAAGCAATTATTAAGGATAAGGAAATTCAAAATTAATAGCTGCCATATTGCATTTTCCAACACCTATATGAAGTGAGAACTCTATAGAGATTCCTTGGAAGTTGGAGCCAGGCATAGGCCTATGCTTGTTTGTTGGAGGCATGTCCAAGAGAAGGTTGCGTTGGTTGTGTCTATTATTCCTCTGGGGCACCCTCCTACACCCCTCCCAACACACACACACCTCTTCTATTCTTCAGCAATGGTTGAATGTAACTATGGCAACATTCAATCTCCCCTCCAAGTTCTCACAAATCTGATCCTTGACCAGTAAGAAACCTATTCAGAACCTTGGCAAAGATGAGTGAAAGGAGTGATAGAATGAGAGAAAATATAGTGAAATAGGATTTTTATACATCCATAAATGCTATCCATGAGTTTCATGGCCTCTTGGTGCCTTCTTTGGGGCTTCACATGTAAAAAATCCCAAGACTGAAAATCCTTGGGAGCACTTCCCATGGAGGTAGGGAATGTAATTTTAAGCCTTAAAGCACACTCTTTGGCATGTTTGATCTGGTAGTGTGCTCTTGGGTAGGTTTGATCCAAGAGTTTGCTCGTGAAGGTGCTTTGGAAGTGCTCTTGCTCGTAGTGGTTAAAGTGTGTTTTAGGGTGTGGGTGCTCCAGCCAACATGGCATCGAATATAGCAGAAGGGAGAGGATTTCCCGCAGTAAGATTACACAAATTTAGAATGAGCAGATTCTGTGATGATGGGAAGTCCATGGCTGGATATGTTTTTAACCTCAGTGCAATTGCAGTTTCTTGTTGTGCAAGAAGCAACATGTAATAACACTTTCATCTTCTGAAGTGGAGTATTGGACAATAATGGCTGTAGTGTGCGAGACAATTTGATTGAGGATTCTTGCTGAGCTGCAAGTTGAATAGGCTGATTCTGCTACACTTCACAGTGACAATCATAGAGAGTTGAAACTGGTGAAAAATCATGTCTTTCATTTGTGGACAAATCATGCAGCGGCTCCTTGTCATTACATTTATTAGCTAATGGAAAATGAAGGCATAGAATTGCAACATTGTTCAACTTGGGTAGATTGTTGACATATTCACCATGCCTCTCAATTCCAATAAGTTTGTAAAGTCGAGATAAACTTGCTGTAATTTGTAGTATTTTTTTTAAGTAAGAAGTATTAATATTATATTAATAAAAGCTGGGAGAGGGCCCCAGACCCTTGCATCTGGTATCTGATACAGAAAACATATCTTTGTCATAGTAAACTGATAGTTTACTAGTCTTTGAAATTGCAAACCAAATCAGACAAAAAATGAAATTGCTATATATTCTACAGAAGGTCCCAAGCAATAGTTTGCATTTACAAAATAACATAGTTTAGGAGGAAAAGAGACTGTAACCAACCGCTTATCCAAAAAAACACCATAATACCAAGCAGAAGTCACCCAATGCTGCAACCGCCCTTGTCGGGCCTTTTGAGACATCGAGGCCTTTTACGGTCAGGAGCAGCCCTAGGACCATTCCCACCATATGACACTCTAGTTGTAACTGCCGAGGAAATCTCCAACGCATCCACCCGATTAGTTAGGGGATGAATTTCTTCCTTCACATCATCCAATGAGTCCTCCATTTTGGCGTGGTGGGACAACAATTTAGCCTCCAGAAAGAGTTGAAAAGAACACCTCTGTCACTCTACCATATCTTCCAACCTATGGATTGAAACAAGTAGAGCCTGGGAGGCATCCAACAACCTGTCAATCATAGCTGCGACCTTGATGTTTTCAAGGGGATCCAATCTACGAGCCATGCTGAAATAGAAACTCAAAATTCAGCAAGGTTGGGCAAGAGAAAACATGGGAGGGTGGCAAACCAAACCACAGAGAGCAACAAGAATATCTCATTGAAGGAGTCGAAAGCCAGGTGGTATAATTATATAGGTAAAACCCAAGCTATGGCATGAGCCAACCTGCAGAGAAAAGAACCAATTCTTCATAGATAATTCCGCAACGCAGAAGAGTTGCATCGAAGGGACGCCCCAGGACAGGAGAATTAACTTCATTCCTTGGCAAAATGAACTGGACACCTTGGCCCGCTGAAAATGTGAGGGCCCAAGACGCTTGCCAATTAAATAGACATGACCTTCATTTATAATTTATGCCAGAGGAGGTAGCCACTTGTACGCTGCCAAAAGATACTTGGGTTGTGAATTAATATTCCGGGACCAGAGGTGAAGGAAGGCCGACTGGGAAAAAGGGAAGGAGCTGGGCCCGACAATCCACTATTGCTTGTCATTTGTTCTTTGCAATCCACTGTATTTCTTGAGGGTATAGGAGGAAGCAGGGGGCTCGCTCCCTTAGAGTCTAATTTTTTATTTGTGAGCTTAGCATGTCAAGGAAGTGGCAAGAAATCCCTCCTTTGGTTGTGCTCTATTCACCTTGATTTATAGTGGAACCCTTTTTGGCAAGCTCATCAGCCTCCGGATTTAAATGTCTAAAAACATGGAAGAAGTTCACCTCTTCGAAATTTGATGTTAAAGTGAGGATTCTTTGACTTAATCCCGTCGACTCATTGTTAATGGCTTTCTTAGCCTTTGTGAACTGTCCAATGACGAGCATCGAATCCCCAAATACATTTACTTTTGAGATTATGCATTCCTTGGCAATCTCCAAACCCTTCCATAAGGTCAGGTATTCAGCTTGGTTGTTAGTGGCAATTCCCAGTCCCCATGTGAATTATGAAACCATTTTTTCATCAGGGCCAAATAAAACCCCTCCTGCTCCAGCCTCCCCCTGTAATTTGTAGTATGATCATTAAAGGAGTGTGATAATGTTGATATTAGAGAATGGCCACATTATGGAATGGTCATACTATAGAATTCTATGTTATGTAGAGTTAATAAAGTAGTGACTGTCACGGGTCACTTTATGGTTATGTGAGTAGCTTTAACCCATGTTTCTTACTTGAGACATGTGATTATGTATTGACTTTCATATGTTGAATAATACGTCAAATCTCCTTCTCTATCTCCATATTTTGTGCTATTGTATATGTGCTAGTGCATATTCTGATATTTCAACATGTTCACAATAGACAACATGTGTGTCGATATCACTAAGAAACGACTTTAAGCGTATCTTGAAAACTGTATTTAACAAATAGCAAGCTTATTTATCTTCTCTGCAGATAGATAATAGTGTATACATAGGGTTAGAATGGCAACTGCTTGACATCAAAGTGTGATGGAACTTACAAATTTAAACAACACTTGGAGAAATTGCCTTTATTTCTTTCTCCATTAAAAATTTCTTCAATATCTTTTGCCTGTAGCTGTTATGATTGATTGTCATTGAAAAACCTTGAAAAAACCACTTGAAGATCGTAAGTACTTACTGTCTTCTTCTTGCACTTTTCTATAAAGGCTTGTTAGTTGTTAACAGTTCGGATGTAGTCAGAAAAATGCAACCATGTGAAATACACATTTGCATGCCAGATGAAAGCAAAAACTGCAGATTCTTCTTATTAATAATGGAGCTATATTAGAAATGTGGCGGTAGCTCATGAGTTGTTTCCAAAACTGCTGTCTTCTTCTTGCACTTTTCTATAAAGGCTTGTTAGTTGTTAACAGTTCGGATGTAGTCAGAAAAATGCAACCATGTGAAATACACATTTGCATGCCAGATGAAAGCAAAAACTGCAGATTCTTCTTATTAATAATGGAGCTATATTAGAAATGTGGCGGTAGCTCATGAGTTGTGTCCAATGCTGCTGCCCTCATAGTCTTCTCAACATATTCATTATGAATAACTAATGCCCTCCCTGTTACATGTCAGACGTACTAACTCAAAGAGACATCATTAATACTTGCCGAGAGAAGCAAGGTGCTCTACAACCTTGGTGGGTGAAGATTTTCAACACTCAGTTCATGTGTGTTATGCCAAAGAACTGAAGAAAAAGGCGATGTCTTATTAAGTTATTTCTCTCAAAAATTACCATAATGTCAGAAAAATTAGAAAGGCACTGATGAATCTTGGATCTCATACGTGTCCAGAGGTTTTCTGTGAATCTTTTTATATTTTCTTCTGTCGCTGGCTGTGATTCCTTGTTGATTATTATTTTATGGTATGTGGAGTGGCAGTGTTTTCTGTTATTAAATACTGTAGCTGTGTTTTGAGAGGAGTGAAGATAAACAAAGGTCTAATTGTTCTTATCAATGCAAAATCAAATCATTTTGTTAGCAGACATAAAGCATATTTATCTTGTTGCATACTCGTGTAGTTGTAAGTTTATATATTTTCAACAGTAATTAGGACGATACCAACCAAGGCAGCTAAAAAATAGCTTTATACTTCAAATGCAGGTGATTTGTGGGGCTTCAGTAATGTATGGCATTTATATTAGCGAGACAGGAATATATAGTCCTATTAACTGTGCATTATTGGCTTTCAAGTTTCAGTTGTTAATTCTTAAATTCTTTGATATTGCAGGATTTGTGAAATATGTGGTTCAACTGCTCGTAATGTTATTGGCATTGAGGATACCGATTTCATGGAGCAGTGGAATGAAGGAAGTACTGCCACTCCAGCACCTACAGAGCCAAGGAGCTTTTGGCGTGGACACCGGTTTCTCAATTTTCTGCTTGCATGCATGGTTTTTGCCTTTGTAATTTCCTGGCTTTTCCATTTCAACATCCCCTCATGAATTTGGTGGAAGAGATTCCTTTGAATTTTGATATGTTTATGACGAAAACTGGAATGAACTTGTTATTACAGTGGCGACCATCTATTTGTGTAGAAGCGTGCAAAAATTACAAAATAGCTCTATATCTTCTCCTGATTGTATTTTAGCTTGGAGAGTTTCAATATAATAAACCATATCTAATTGGTTTCAGTAGTGGAACAGCCAGGAGCGGTTTCAAGATGCTTCAAGCTCAATCCATTACAGTTAGTTCTTGAAAGTTAAAATTTAATATGGTAACTGAATGGAGACACTTTGCTCGAGTAGTCTCAAAGACATTTGCATCTGGGGTATGATATATGACCCCTGTACAGATCTCAGATTGTTGAACTCAGTTTTCACCTCTACTTTTAAGTATGACTTGGAGAGAACTTCATCTTTATTGTTATCAAGGTTTGGTTCATAATAGTAAAAAATAAATTATATGTCTCTTAATTTTTCCCTTCAGAAGCATTCTCGAGTCTATACACATTGTCTATTCTGTAATGGTTTGGAGACAAAATTATTGACAAAGTTTGCATTTAGTAGGTTTTGATTGTTGGTTAGTAGATGGCTAAACCTATATTAGGGGCAAGGGATATATTCAGTATACAATATATTTTGACAGGCATGAAAATTCAGCAAGTTGGAAGTATATCCCTAAAATAAAATCCAAAAATAATGCCAGGATTGCAGGGTGGCCAGAAGTAGAGACTATATAATTAAGGCAGTTCATTTGGAAGGGTGCATCCTTTCATGGCATCCCACACATGAAATGATTTGGAGAATACATATTTATGGTGGTGTGGTTTAAATCCATATTTGAGAAGTTTGGACAAGTTATTGAACATGGTTTTTAAGTTTTGTAGAGGGAAGTTGATTAGAATTGGACAAACATGAGGGCATCCCAAAGAAATATGAGAATTGTCTGCTAATGTAACATTTACATCGAGTAACATGAAAACTCATAGGACGGTGTCTTTTCTTTGAATTCACAAATTGATAAAAGTATGCTACTGTCACATTAAATTCCTTTCAAGATATGGTATGCGAAATGAATACAAAAATTCTATTTTTAATGGAACAGTGCTGTTAACATTGGCTTAAAATCAACCATACAGATTAACATCAGTTTCAGGTCTATATCATAAATTTGGCAATCACTTCTTGCTATTGTTGTAATAAATCCATATCACACAATTTAGTACTGTGCCTTATTGCTATTGCAAGGGCGTTCTATAACTATATTTATTCTCGGTGGATGTCTATATTAATCTTTGTTCCAAGGACGAGATTATCAGACAAGCAAATGGTCAATGAAAAGACCAAATTTGTATGTTTGTCCCTCTGGAGAAGGGAAGCTGATAGGAAAGGGAAAATTAATTATCGACTTCGTGTTGCACAAAGGTACCACTTCATCAAAGAATAAAATGAAATCTGAAAAGTATCACTTAGTCTAATTTGGGTAAGAGATCGACCGACTTAACTGTCTAACAAGTTTTATGAGAACATAACTTTTAAATTTTAAATTAGGTTTCATTTTGGTAGAAGAGAAGGCTGAATAATGCGTTGCATTTGTGCAGGCCTTGTATGATACCAACTTAAAAGTTGCACTTCATCTAACGTAGGTTTTGTAAAGGGTAATACAAAGAAGTGATCAAATTGTTAATTTTGTTTTTACCATTTTTTTATATTAAAATGCTCTCACAGGAAGAAAGCAATTTTGGATTGATTAAATTGTTAATTTTATTTTTACCAAATTTTTATATTGTAATGCTCTCAAAGGAGGAAAGCAATTTTGGGGTGTTCATTGGACTTTTTAACAATTTCATTGTGAAATTAAAATTAGGATTGGAGTTCAGCTTGCTTTGTCAACTTTAGGAATGTGTTTGATATGGTGTGTAGAATTAACTTTTGCAATGGATGAGAGGATTCGAAGGTTCCATTTAGATTGAGAATTGTTGCAGTAAGGGTGTTTGTTGTTAAGATCAAGAACATTAACGATTGGTTGGAAGAAATTAATTGTCATATTAGAGGTTTGGTTTTAACTTTTTACCTGTTGGGCCACGGAAACATTGCCTTTTTTGTACTTTTTTGCTCAGTGTTTGCTTCATTTTTGTCCATTATTAATCTCAAGTCTAATGTTTTTGACACTTTTGGCCGAGTTTGACACCAAGTAATTTTGAATTTTATTCTTTTATTTTGTTAAGCATTCAAACATATGGATAAGAGAATTATGTGCTTTTTGACCATTTCCTTGAGTGATTGCAGAGTTGCATTTCAGGATGCTATTGCAAAAGCTTTGGGATATCCATTGGCTACCAAAGCTGCAGATATGATATCTGCTGCAGATGTTGCAAAACAGGTTATGGCTATAGAACTATGTTGCAGGAAACGTTTGGGGGGGGG